>VWPU01008115.1:0-15383 GCA_013398955.1 Callaeas wilsoni | reverse complement strand
GCCGCAGAGCCGCCTGGGCCGCAGAGCCACACACCCACCCGGGCCGCAGGGCCGCCGGGCTGCAGAGCCACAGGGCCGCCCGGGCCGCAGAGCCGCAGACCCACTTGGGCTGCAGAGCCGCAGAGCCGCCTGGGCCGCACACCCGCCCGGGCCGCAGAGCCGCAGACCCACTTGGGCTGCAGAGCTGCCTGGGCCGCACACCCACCCAGGCCGCACACCCGCCCGAGCTGGCATCCTGGCCGGGAAAAGGGTTGTCTCGTCTCTGCTGTGCCCTCACCAACGTGCGGCACAATCCAGACGAAAACACAGCACTCGATCATTCTGACGTGTCTGTAGCCCAAGGTAAACTCGAGACTGTCCTCCGCAGTTTACCTTAAACCTGCCATGATGACAAAGCGAAAAACTTCATTATCTTCCCTGGGATTTTGCCCCGTGCCAGCCACGGCACCGAAGGGAACGCCTCTGTACCCAGTAGGTGCTCCCTTGCTGCATCCATCCCCTGCATCACTGCATTCCTGCATCCCTGCACCGCAGACCTCCACAGGACTCAGCCCGCCACAGCCCCGAGTGGGTGCTGGGGACATGGAGGGCACATTTCTGAGGAGTGGAGGGCACGTTTCTGAGGAGTGGAGGGCACATTTCTGCCCCAACCTCGCTGCATGACTGCAGCTGTCAGCCTCCAGCAGGATTATGTAGATAGATAGCCGATATCTTTTGTTACCTTGCTGGAAAACCCCACCTTTCTTGGCAGGGTATCCATAATCTCCCTGCCATGTTTACTCTAGTGTGGAATTCTCTCTTCCTTTCTGTCTCCTCCTACTCTTCGGTCAGGTTATTTAACCAAAAGGTTGCTTAAAGCTGCAGGGACAAGAAGCTTTCTGACCTCTGGCACTCTGGCAAGGCGTTCCTGTGCAGACTGCATTATAAACTTAGCAGATACTTTCAAGCTTCCATATAATTTGCAAAAGTTTAAATTGGCAGATGTTTCCTTTCTCTCCCACTTACATATTTATTCTATCCCATACCACCCATCAATTTCAGGGTTAACACATAAATTATTTCCACAGAGCTCTAACAGAAGAACTTACGCTGAGAAAGGGTTTGCAAAAACATAAGCCAAGCATATATCTAAAAACAGAAATGCAACTGCCTGCATTGATCTAATAGCTACTTCGGGTCTATATATATTAACATACATTTTAAAATATATTACTTAACAAGCCAGCAAGTGGCAACGAGAAGAAAATGTAAAATAAAGCTCCAAGTGTACTTCAATTTCATTTTTTGCCCCCAGGGCTGGGTTTACAAATGCAAAAACCCCCACCAAACCATGAAAGGCCTCCCCACCACTCGACGAGCTGGGAGGGCAGGGGGTAGAGCTCTTCCCCCAAGGTAGCTTCCACTGTGGGAAGCTTTCACCATTCCATCACAGCCCCTTGCTCGTTATCAGCAAAGAATTCCAATTTTCCAGCTTCTGCCTGTAAGCCAGGAAAAAGAGTACTTGTCTTATCACAGTGTCCCAGGGTCCAAGTGCCAGCCCATTCTGTGGCAGAGTAAATCCATCACCAAAGTGCAGCCCCTCCAGCCCAGGCCTTGCTGGTGCTCCAGGCAGGACGCAGCCTCCCAGCAGCCCGGCTGGCCCTGCCCCTGTGCTCTCATTCAGCCTCCAGTAAGAACCACCACAACTCCAGCAACAAGGATCCATCTATCCTGGCATCCTGCCTCCGGATCTGGCCAAGAGGGGAAGTTCACTGGGAAGGAGCACTGCAACCAGGGCTCACACAGCTGCAGTGCTCCCAAGAATAACCTCTCAGCTTCCAGCAGGCAGCACTTAAGGCCTTCCTGCACCACAGGTTGCATCATAACTATTATGTTTAATAGCCTCACTGGACCAATCCTTCTCTAATTTGTCTAATTTCTCTGTGAGATCATTTATATTTTCGCCTCCACGCTGTCCCTATGGCAGAGTCCCACAATTTCACTGTACATTGTATGAAACATTCCCTTTTGTTTGTTTTGAACCTCTGCTGATCTCAAGCTTCTGTTGCATCCTAGGGAGCACGGCAGCCTCTGCAGTCACGGCCACCAGGCTAAAGAGCCCTAAGTCAAGGTCTGAAACTTCAGCTGCACCTGGACACGAATGGGATGCACATCTCCAGCACAACTGGTATTTCTATCTAGCAGCATTCTGAGACTCTGCTCAGGCCTTCTTTGTACAACACAGGTGTCTACACACACATGTAGAACAGAGTCCCTGACTCGAAGTTCACGCTGTTTGTGTGAGCTCCCTGAGGGAGACAGGACCAACCTCCTAAGTTCTGCACTGCCCCAAGTTCCTGAGCAGCCTTTGTGATTGGCGAGCTGCTGAGAAACACAACGGGAGGCAATTCCTCTTCTTTTGGAATACATCCAAAAGAAGATGCTACTGTAGTCCAATAAAACTAAAGGAAGAAAAGAAGGAAGAAGGAAAAAAGATGTTTGGTTCTCAGTGTCACGTGGACATTCAGAGCAGGGCAAGAACCCACTGCAGGCTCCACCTGACAACCAGCAAACGCTGGGCAAGGTTGTTGGACTGAGAGTACTGCAGACCCCTCATCATCACTACCAGGTTCTTTCCTGCAAGTCGTTACTCTCCATTCAAGTTCAGCCTCAACTAAAAGTCCCAGCCTAGCCAGGCTCTGAAGCAGAGAAATCTGAACAAGAGCTGGAAGAGCAGGCAGGTTGCTGAACGTCATCTTCATACGGAGTGAGCTGCAGCATCACCTCTCCTAACATACCAAAAAGTATGTTGAACAAAAGGAGCGGACACAGCCCCGTCCTGTGGCAACATGCAGGAGAGCCTCAAGGGAGATGAGCAGTTTCCCTAAGCTCTCTCCTGCGATGTCTCGGAGAAACAAGAACGGATTTGCAGAGCTCGCTCTTCCTCGCGGTAGCACCGTGTGAGTCAGCACCAGAGCGAGCAGCATCAAAGGGCGCTGCCGCTGAACTCCCCACGCAGCAGCGCCTGCTTTGGGCCCTGTCCAGAGAGCGCTCTGCGGCCAGCACCAACGGCACCCCAGGCTGGTGAAATCGAGCTCACAGTGCACAATTCTCCTCCCCTTGAGATCAATCCTTGCAATAAAGTGAGATTGTTAAGACCTGCAGTGCCCAGAAATGGCATCTTGAGCAACAGCTGTAACCCTTTTCTTCATGGGATAATGGAAGAACGCATCAGGGAGTGGTCCTTGGGTCCAGAAGCATGAAGAAAACTTAGAAAGGACAGTACACAGAGAAAAAAGACATTTTCAGAACAACAAAGTATTAAAGCATCTAGTTTTGAAGGACATCCTTTGGGTTTAGATTATTTAGCTGTAAATCTGAAAGACCTGCACAGAGAACAACTCTCCTGTTGCCCACACAGTGAACAATTACACTGATGTCAATAATGTTACTTCAGATTTATCCTGGGTAACTTGGAACAAAACCTCGCTAGGACCTTAGATGTTCGTTTTAGACAATATTCCAGTATTCTTTGCTGTAAACAAAATAAAACTGAAAATTATAGTTGTACTCAATTACTGAAATGGACTGGGACTTGCCCAGCCAATCTGAAATCCAGTCAAAGATCAGCCCTCCTTGGGCTGCCCTTGATATTTTGTGCTGGACTGCCCACAGCTTCCTGCAACAGGTCACATTCATACTAAACCCACAAGCAGCTCCCAAGCCAGAGGGCTGAATAGGTACAGCTCCTGACAGTACACTCACTTCTTTTGGCACTCAGGTACAATAAGGATATTGTTCCTTTAATGCTTAGCTTTCCTTTTAAGAAGTATGTGAGATTTCAGCCAATTCTCCACAACGATTAGTTCAGGATGAATGTACTTAACTCAGGATTCAGCTGGAAAGAGCCCAAGTAGATGCAATCAATTTTCTGCTAAATCCACTTCCTTCCCCTCTTCTCTACCCAGCATGAGACATCAGCTCTCCACTACAGCCAGTGGTGACTAAGACATGCAAACCTCTGCCTTCAGCCATGCTCCTATCAAAGCTAGTTACTCCTGATTTCCCCTGGCTTTTAGGTTTTGCATATCCCATTCACTTGCCCAACATCTGGGCTAGGGGAAAAGGCTCTAGAAGCAAAAATGAAAAAGCAGCTATACAGCAAACCACAAACATCAAATGCATTGGCTCCCACGACCCCGAAGTTAATCACTCACAACTGCACAGGATCAGCCGCAGAACTTCACTGACGAAGGACGACTTCCCCCGTTGCGCAAATTGCGAAACCTCCTCGAGGAGGTTTCAGTGTGCAGGTACTGCATCGTCTGCCAGCTTCTGTGCTGCCATCTCTGTGTGTAAACCACATTATCCTCACCATCACCATCCAAACCCCACAGGACTGCAGAGAGAGCAGCCACCGGCCCCTTTGCCTGAAGCAGCCCCATGCAGCAGGGCCTGAAATAGCACATTGTAACAACTGGGATGATTTGCTACTTGAATCTAAACAAGGTAATAAAAAATAACATCCGTTCAAAAACAAGGCTTAGAAAACATGATCTCTGGCTCTCACCTACATACTTTCTTAAGAGATTAAGTAGATGATTTCCAGCCTTATTTTCCCAAGTGTATACATTCTGCTTTGTTAAATAACTCACCGAATCAGCAGAACAAGTCCTGGTGGCTATGTGTTCTTTGGGCTTTCTTCCTCCAGTCCAAACTTTTGATCATGCTCCCCTACCAGTAAAAAATGTTTGCACATGCATTCCAATACACGTACATTTATATAATTATAAATTATGTACATCCACTAGTGAAGTATTTTCTTCCTGCGCCCTAAAGGATTATCTTGAACACTGTCTGGGGTGTCTGCACCCCACTTTGGAGACTGCTGCTCTAGAGACCACTGCACTGTTAATACTGATTCAGCAAATTGTTTCCATGGGCCTGAATTTACACTGCCATGGTTCCTAAGGTCAGTAATCCACTGACTCACTCAATAAAGTTATTTGCATCACTTCCAGGAAAAATTTTGCAGGCAGTGCAGATGGAGGAGTGACAGTGCATAGTACCCAGGCAGGCAGGGGAGTTGTGTGACTGAGGTTCTGTGACTCTATCTAATTTAATGTCAGGACAGGCACACTTGTGTTCTAGAGCACATTGACTGACAACTGCTGAGACATAACAGTGAGTAATCAAAACCGACTGCTAAATCCATCCCTGCTTTTAAATATGCACTAAATCAGATGCCTTTCACTCTGCACAGGCGCAGCTAAAAGAGCTGGCAGGTACTGGTGGCTGTGTTCTCTGCTGGCACAGAGTCACCACACCCTGCTGGCTGGAGTCAGAGCACTGCTGATGCTTCTTCTTCTTCTTCTTCTTCCAGCAGATACTTTGGAAGTGTCTCTCCTTCAACTCTGCCTGTTTCTTGCCCGGCTCATCATTCACTTTTACTACCACTACTCCAAACACAGTGCAAGTTCACAGGAGTTTGGCCAACAAATAGTTAATGCTGGAAGGTTTTAGGCAAGAAAAAATCAGCTCTGGGTGGGGGGCTGGTGGAGAGGAGGAGAAAGCACCAAGCCTACAGGGGCATCCAGAGCAGGGAGCACTGCGGGAAGCCCTTCCAAGGGAGCAGGCAGGCGACGGCAGGGCCAGAGCCTGAGCTGAGCCACAGGGGTGAGGAGGAGCACAGGGTTTAGTGTGTCCATAAAGGGAGCCTGTGGAGACAACGAGAGCAGGACAGTGCAGGAAGCAGCGAGGGACCCGTCCCCAAGCGCCCAGCGCTCTGTGCCACCGGCACTCCGTGGCGTGAGCGGGCAGAGGAAAGGAAGGGTCTCTGGGAGACTTCAAACCTGGTTCTCCACGCCTGCCCCTAACACCATGAGGCAGAAAGCACTCATAGGGGATTTTGGGAATGGCTTTACAGGGCCCCAGTAACCTCAAAACCAATGGAGTTTACCTTGGGGTTTTTAAACCCCATCGCAGAGGCCATGACAGTCAACAGCATCCCCGGCACCCTCCTGCCCCAAAGTGCATCTCCCAAACAGTACGAGGCGACCAAAGCACTTGAAAAACCACTGGGCAGAAGATGGGTTCAGAGGATGAGCAACACTTTCTGCCCTACAGGCTGCCAGGCCTCTCCAGTCCATCACACACAAACTAAGAACCACACTGAGCTACATCTTCACCCCACACTTGGCTTTGCGGGACACAGGACAGAGACTGAAATGCTCTTTGCCACTTCAGCGTCAAGGGTGGGTCATTCATCGCCCAGGAACGGCCATTTTCTGGGTGAAATGCTGAAGCCCCTGAGCACCCACCACTCCAAAACAATGGTAGGAGGTTACTCCGGCCCATGACCACAGGACACGACCTGTTCTCAAGTACTCAATGTCCGTGAGAAATGGAGCCAGAGGCCCAAGTGTCCAGCAAACACTCAACACCATTCCCAGAGGAACTTCAACACCATTCCCTCCTCACTCCTTGCATGCCCTGAGCCTGCAGGGATGTTTGGGGCGGACGAGGAATATGGAACTACACCTGAAGTTATTACACTCCTGCTCTCTCCACCGCTTGAAGAAAATAATCCTCATTAATTTGAAGCCAGGAGAGCGGGTAAGCCCTCACGAGAGGGTGGATCAGCAAGAAGACACTGTTTAGGGGACAGCCCAGCACTGATTTCCAGCCCAGCACCAACAGCACAGCACATGGTCTCTGCTCCATCAGACTCCAGCCTTGGGAACTGCCAGAGGGAGCCACCGATCCTATATACAAGGAGCACTGGGTATGGATGGACTGGACGCTGGCCACTGAGGAGGCCACGTCGGGGTTTGCTTCAGGTTTCCTTTCAGAAAGCATTTACTGTACCTAACTCCAGCTTGTGGGATCAAGTTTGCAAGCGTGACAGTTGCCTATTTTTGTGTCAATTCCGAGCACGGCGCCCACGTGTAGGGTTCACGCTGGTAAAATAATAGGAATTTCACAACAAAACCATAAAATAATTCCTTACTGTTTCTGGCATGGTGTTCATAATCAAAGCCATATTGCAAAATTACCTGGTTTTTATACAGCTACAGGGAAGAGGCTCACCTGGGGCAAACCACAGGATTAATGTCAGTGTGATAGGAGCAAGCTCCTGCTGCCCAGCTCAGAGCTCACACTGCCCTCCATGAACTCAAGAATACCCCGACACTAACTGAAACTGGATTTGGCCATGAGTGATGATAAATCTACAAAGTCCCAGTAGTTTTGGTCAAAGTCAGGATTTTCAGGAAATGAGATATTTATTGGAAGCAAGGGAAAAAAATAGCTTTCTGGCCAAGACTGAATTTACTGAGTTTCTTCCTGTTCTGTGTTTTAAGGGAGTGAGGCAGAGAGGGGTGGTTGGAAACAAGACCTCTTCATTACCTGGGTTAAAATGAGCTAAAATTTCCTGAGAAGTCCAAGGAGAGGAGAAAACATCCACTGCTGGTAAATAACTCTGACCTGTAGAAGCGAATTTACCAGAACCAAGCTGGTCAGCCTGTAACAGTAAGTTTATAAGCAGGCAAAACATTCAGGTCATGTCAAATACCAGGGGTTACCAAAGCACTTTCCTTGGTGCCCAAGGCCAGCCCACTGCAGCTATAATCGGCCAATCCTCCCGAGTCCTCTCATTTAAATGAGAAAAATTTATGGTTGTTTATGTAGGCTTCACGCCAAGCCTGTTTCTCTGATAAGCTTCTCTGGTGCATTTGTGTCTCACATCCGATTTAGAGTCCTCTGAATACTGGAGACAGCATTCCTTGGATACTGAAAATAAATTAAAAACACAACGTTGGGCTTGGACAGAGGAATGGGAACACTTTTGACGTGGCCCAGGCACTAAGGGCTCTTGGGAGCAGTGCTGGGAAAGCAGGCTTCTTAAAATCTTGCATTAGTGCATTTATTTAATGATATATAATCCTCAAACTGGTCCCCCATAAACTGTAAATACGCATTATTTGAGCAAGTAATTAGTTTCAGTAGCATGCAGTAGCAGCTGTATGGCTTGCCTGCCAGACACTGCAAGTGTTTCCTCCAGCAAATGCATCTATTTGTGATATAACAATAATTACTGAAAGATTTACAGAACTTCTCACTTCTCCGCTGCTTTGACCTCAGGATCGCCGCATAATTTCAAAATACTGAAAGCAGCACCCAGGTGAGGGAGGTGAGAAGGTTTATGTCCGCATGGGCCAGGGCAGACGGGCGAAGTGATCTGCCCAAGAGGACAAGGAAGCCTTAGCAAGTGGAGCAAAAGCCTGTCCTCTGCCTCGCTGGGCTGATCCACCCCTTGGTGACCACCAACCTACCAGTCCTCTCTGCTAAGAATTTTTCCTCTGCCGTTTGCCAATATCCTCTGCCAGAAGAAAGCCTCAAAGACAGAGTGCTGAAGTTTGCTGCAACTGCATATTTTTAAAGGGTGAAGACTAGCAAACAACAACAACAACAACAACTTCTTTATTTTGTTTTGTACGTGGCAAGATTCTTATGGGAAAGAGCTTTTCTAGACGCACAAGAAGTCAAAGCATCCTTAAGGTGAACAGTGGCAGTGGAAACCTTTCATCTGTGAAATGAATTTGCAAGGTAAAACCCAGGCTGCTTTCTGGTGAGAACTTTAATGTGTTTTCAGGCCATACAGACAACTCTCCCTGGAAATACGCAGTTAACAAGAATTAAGGATGAGATCGTAACCCAGCCTGGACAGGGGGCATGGCTGAGGAGCAAAGCCAGAGCCCTCCTGTCAGACAGCACGGGAGCTGAAGGTAACAGAAGCAGCAAAAACCAGATTTCCTGTTCATGCTGTGTCCTCTGCTAAGAGCTCCCGTCCTCCTTAGGCTGGGCCTGCAGAGCTGGACCGAGAGCTCACCTGGCAGGAGGGGAGAGGTCCTGTCCCTGCACTGTCACCAGGGAACGACAGCAGCAAGTCCAAGACTGGAAACAACAGGAAAACAGGTCACAGGAATAAGAATAGAAAACTATTCTGAGGGTTGGAAAAGGAGCTTTGCTGGTGAGGAAGGACAGACTGAAGTTTCCATGGCTGCAAAGTGGTATAATCCTGCCTCCTCGATATGGGGATGATGAGCTGCCAGCAGTCCTCAGACGCTGGGAATTCCCAGAAAAGCCTAACAAATCAAAAGGGGAAATTACCAGGGTGCAGTAAGATTTCAAACAGTGCCAAAGGCAAGAGGAGCTCACTATTTTCTGGAGAAAAAGGTAATGACATGCAGTTGAGATCTTGACTAAAATCATCCATTGTGCCTGTTTGAGACAGAAAACAAAAGATGCCCACACAGAAATAATCGTAAGGTTTGAATTCTTCAGTAGCAGAGCAGACACATCGGAGCAAAGGCAGGCAGAAAGAAGGAAAAAAGACAACACATGGGGAATGGAAAACTTCCCACAAGACCCATCAGAGACAAAAACTGAAGTTCAACCCTTCCGACACACCAGGAAAACAATCAGGAAACGGTGGCCCACAGACCACACTTTGGTCAGTCCAGAGCAGCAAGGGTGAGATCAGCTCCAGGGCAAAGGAAAGGTGGAGAGTCACCCAAAGGCCAGGAGAGGATCCAGGTGATAGATGGCTTTAGGGCAGGCTAAACGAGAGCCTGAACGTGTTCATACACATGGACAGGTTTTGTGTGGGGACAAAATGTTCTGAGACAGGCACCAGGAAGGAAACCATCGGTTGGTTGTGGGCGGGAGAGCGGATTCCCTGAGTGCTGAAGGACAAAACTGATCCACTGCACGTGTGCACTTAGAATTGACTTCTTCTTGAAGAAGTGATGATGACCTACATTACATAAGAAATTATTTCAGAGTTTAGTTCGCAGGTTTAGTTTTCAGATGAGCAAAGATCAAGGACATCACTAAAGCATTTTTTGCACTTGGCAAAATATATAGGGACAACATACAGGAGAAAGAGATCAACAGAATTGCAGGAAACCAACCCTGGTTTTTCCCTTCAATTCATTCTCTTCTTCACTTTTTCCTTCCACCTGTTTTTTGGTAACACTTAAAAATTACAGAACCTGGAAATGGGAAACAGAAACATCTGTTGACAACGTCAGTGACTTGCCTGTGCTCTGTTCTGGATTATCTGGATTTCTTCCCTTTTGAGAGATGAACTCAACAGCAGCCCAAGGGAATCTCTTCTTTCATAGAAACTGATGTGTGTTCCAAGAAAACATTTTAAATGGGTAGAGGGGAAGGCAAGAAAGGGAAAAAAAATGAGTAGAAGAGAAGATTGAACACCCAAAAGATGTGGGTTTCAGAGAAGACAATCGAGCCCTGCAGATAAAAGATACCAATAAGGAAACAGGGAAATTTGACCAAATCTTGTTACTCTAGACAATAGGTGATATTTCAGACCCACAAAACTATGCAAAGAAGTGATTCTCTGGAGGTTCTCTGGAGTTTTTACAGAAATAAAAAACAGAGACAGAAACCTTGTTAATTAGAGCATATTTTTTGTACTTTATGTGTTTTCCAACCCCTGAAAGCATCACAGGTGCCATCAGTGATTGGTTCCACGTTATGAATACAAAAATGTTGTGGAAGGAATATATCTATGGTCAGTCAATGAGCACAGAGGAAGGTTTCCATCATGAGTTGCCAGGCAGCCCCCACCAAATAAAATAACCAACAAAAGCCATATATTTCATGCTGGAATCATTAATAGCAGAAGGCAGTTACAACCTTTCAAGGAAATAAGGAGACAGAGACAAACCAGCAGCCAGCTATTGATCACACGCCCTCTGATCAGCAGCAGCAGGGAGTAGAAGCAGTTCCCAGCTCCCTGTCACCAGGTACTGATCCCACCACCTTTCCCTGGGGCTGAGCCTCCAGCTCCACCACGGCTGCTAAAGCAGCTCTCAGACAAGAGTGACACTGTACCAGGACACACACTCCCCCAGCCAAAAAAAGCTCTAAGCACATGCATCTTCCAGTATCTGGGACATCCCCATGGAAGTAAGGCAATGAGATGAGCCACCCCTAAAATAACAGGTTCTCTCCTAGAGCTGAACTACGTTTAAATTAGTCACAGAATTGAAAACATCTCATGACATAACATTTACAGCGTAGTCTGCAGGAGGGACCCAGCAATGGACTGCTTTATTTCAAGCCCAGCACACAGATCAGTGCCCTGCTGCGCCAGAGTTACCTGGGACAACAGACAGCAATGCAGAGAAATGCAAAATGCCCCCTAAAATGTAAAACCCAACTACATAAATTTTAAATAAAGGAGAGTTTCCTGTGTCTATCCCATCTCAAACATTTCTGATGACCCTTTTCCATCCCATTGTTTTTGTTCTTCTAAAGCCTGGGATATTATCAGACTAACCACGGATCAATATAAAATATTCTTCTAGCAAACAGTACCCAAAGGTACTTGGGCTCTTACATGGGCTGGTATCCAAGTTTGACTCTTAACTAAAATTAAGATTACATTCCTTTGCTGAGACTCAGTCATGGCTCAGAGCCTTGCACCGGGGAGCCCAAACTATGTGAAGCCAGGTGTCATCTCTGCCATCCACTGCCTCTTTCCACAGTGAGCACCTCCCTTTCCTGAGTTCTGCACTGGGGGCTGGCTCGGACTGCTGCTGCAGACAGACTCGAAATAGCTTCACCCATCTGTTGTGATAGGTGTTAAATGGCAATCTGGGGCTGAGCACAGCCTGTAACTCATCCCAGAGATGCAGAGTGACTCAGGCAGAACTCTGCCCTCCTGCAGCAGCAACAGGAGTTATCTCAGTGACACGTCTACACCAGCCACAGCCAGCGGCACAGACGCCAAATCCTCCCTCCTGCCCAGCCTCGCGCCTCCGCACAGCACTCGGCTTTTCCTGGGAATCACATCTCCAAGTACCTGCCCCACACACAACAGGACCTGCTGCCAGCTCCAGTTACAGCCTGGAAACCACCAAACATCCAGGTGGCCACAGATTCAAGAGCTGTGGATGAGCTACAATGGCAGGTATGTGAGCTGAGGGGGTCGGGAGGGATGCTCCCACAGCAAGCACGGAGCCTTGGCCTTGGCTCAGCTTGGCCCCNTGCTCCCACAGCAAGCACGGAGCCACTCCTCAGCTCGGCCCTCGAGCACCAGGTACTAGCCAGTGCCTCTGGCAGGATTACAGACCAAAAATCCCAACATTTCACTCTCCTCCAGCCCAACAGTATGTGGTTAGAAAGTGGCAGAGGAAAGTGCACAGGGACATGAGCTACCCAGCAGCCTATCACTGCCTGGCCCCTCGCAGCAATGCCCAGGAGCCCCTCTCCCTTCAGGCCTCCCACTGGGTTTCCTTCATGTCCAGAAGAGTTGCACCAAGTGGCTGCAGAAAGATGAACAGATACTGAACCTGCAACTAAGTCAGTGAAAAGTCGGTCACGAGGCACCAAGGGTTAACCACTGACCCAAACACACGCATTCGTACCACTGTGATTGCCAGCTCCAACACTGATGGACACACGCTGCAGAGCTCATAGATGTGACACTGAATTTTGTTGTACTTTATGTGAAAGTCACATTCACAGACAATTTAATTTGCAGCTACAAAGCAAGTACTGGCAGTGTGCAATTTGGATGCAGCAACTCATGCCAAACTTAAAAATACACTGTGGGGACAGAACAAATACGAATTGAAAGTGAACCTTCCACTGGGAATTTGAGTATTTTAAAAACTCACCAACTGCTGTAAATACACACTGAAGGGACACAGCTTCCTTAAGATGTTCTGTGCCTTACTACCACCAAGAGCAAACAAAGGTTCAACTTGGAGCAGCAAATACGCAAAAGACCATTTCCAGTGTCACAAGGAACCTCTCTGGGACATGAGTGACCTCCTATTAATAGCCGTCTACATCCAGTAGCACTGAGTGGCCCCAGACAGAAGTGAAAAGGCAGGTTGTGACTGTGGCCATGAACTGACTCCCTTTTCCCATCAGCTGGGGCCATGGGCTGGTTCAGAAGTGCCCTTCATACCCTCAGGGAATAATAACAATACTCCCACTGTGGTTGTCCCACTTGGGCCTTTGAAACCAGCAGCTCTGTCAGCCCTCCCTGGGATCCCCTCCCAGAGACCTGGATGAGCTTGTGAAGGCTGGACAAAGGCAGCAGCACTGCCCATCATCACCTAAACTGTGACACCTTTACCAGCTGTCCCTCAAAATTTAAGTGCTGTCCGACCCCTGTGAGTGCTCCGGGCTGGCCAACAGCCACCAGGAGAGAGCTGCATCCCTTCGAATGCCACAGCTTGCTTTAAGCTTCTGGTTGGTCTTGCCATGATTTCCTGTGCCTTAAAGCCAGCAGCAGAAGCTCCAGTTAAAGATGAATGGCACGCTCAAGCACTTGCCTTCACACAGGAGAACGGAATAAGTTCCTGGTTTTAATGGTGAAATACATCTCAGCTTTGAGAGTAGAGGCTTCAAACCCCTAGCTCTGCAAGGCTCATTTCCTGACCATCTCTTACACCCTCTGAGCAACCAACAGCAAACTGATACTCCTCATTGTAAAGATTAATTTTACTGCAGTTTCTGCCATCATTGCCACTGGACTAGAATCTCCAGCCTGAAAAGACGCTGTGGATGGCATTATGATCTGCACACTGAAGGCACCTGGCAAGTTCTCTTCTTTAATGAGTATCAAACAGAGTCCACTAATTCCTGCAACTGTTCACCTGCACTTAGATCACACAAGCAATCTGGCATTACAGCAATTATCCTTCAAGAAATCCTGTCATGCTCTGAAATACTATCAAGAGGAATTAGATGATGAGCTGTTCAGGCAGATATTTTTCAGCTCTTGTCTTCCATAAGCAAAATCTGCAACTGAACTCCTGCCAAAACCAAGATTTCATACTTAACAGAAGGGACAGAGTATGTTGTTGCCTGAATTAATATCTGTTATTTAAAATTCAGCAAAGCAGTTTTACATATGACTAATATAACATATTTAAACACATCTAAGTGCTTTGCTGAATCAAGGCCTAAAAGAGATTCTGCTGGTGTCAGGGCTGAGAGAGAATCTGCATTTAAAAACCATCCTAACAAGCTTCAGTTGTTCCCTCTAAGAGAGTGTGAATAAAGATCTACATTGAAATACTTGATCTCAGGAAATCAGATCACTTTGGCTTCTACCTTACCTGAAGAGAATTATTTGACCTCTGAAAAAAAGCTATCTGAGGAGCATGGCTTTAGGCAGAGAGCTGTGGGGCTTTACAGAGATGTGGCAAAAATCTCCTGACAGAGCAAGGATCTGAGATGCTGAACATACTCAGTTATGAGAGCAAGGCTCAGCCACCCAGAGCCCACTGAACACATTCGAGAGGCAGAAAAGCAGCACATAAAACGTGCCCAGTAAGTCACCTACTCTTCCTTTCCATTTTAATTCTAATCTCAGCTTACTGGTGAAGTCGCCTGTTTTTGAGCAGATCCTGTACAACTCTGAATCAATATATTACTGAGGTTTTTCCCCAAAGTTGCCAGAACCTAGGAAGACTATGAAGAGATTTACCATCTGAGCATTTTACCAAATGTCTAGAGGAGACAGAAGGCTCCTGTTTATCTCCTGCGTACCTCAAATACTTCCTCATCTTTCTGCACTCATGTCCTCAAAGAGGGAACCACCATCACTGCAGGAGACCCCAATAACCCCCGTTCCAGCCTTACACCTCTACACTGGCCAGGCTGGAGCCCCCACAGAGGTTCCTGTGGCTGAGAGTCTGTTTTTGGGTTTCCTCTTAATTACAAGCACCAGGAAGCCCCCAGCAATGGTGTGATAAACAGCGGTGGGAGTGGGAAGGACAGCACTGGGAGCTCCTGGGAAGGCACAGCATGGCCTGTCCTGGCACACGCTGCCCTCTTCAACCAGGACACCCTGCCAGATGGCACCTGGCACTGAAACTGCAGACAAACTCAAAGAAGAACCTAAGAAAGGGCTCTGACTCAGGCAGAATTTCCACTTCTCTGCACAACTGCGCTTGTCTTTGCTGAGTTGAAAACACTCACTGCCAAGTGATGAAATGAGGCCTTGGAGGCTCCATCATTCATTATCACATTTCAGCCTGAGTGGTCTCCAAACCACAACTTTTCCCTAGGGTTTGAAATATTATTTTACTTATTTTTTAATTGTAGCTGGTTAAGTATTGAGCCCTTATCTAAATCAGATGTCTTCAGGTGCAGAATCATTGTTCTTTCGTTATTGCCTTTTATTTTCTACAGCCATTCTATTGAAAGTAAAACTGAAAACTGCTGGAGGTGAGCTCAGATCATTCTTGTTATTTGAGGGAAAAAAAGACAGACGAAAAAAGACAAGCACTCTCATGTTCTTAATTTCACATTTCTAAGTTGCATTGTGATGGCATGGCCAGGTTTTGGTGGTG
>VWPU01008110.1:0-33593 GCA_013398955.1 Callaeas wilsoni | reverse complement strand
GGACCCAGAGATTGGTCCGTGTAATGCTGCTCTCCCAGCAACTAATTTAATGCTTTTTAATATATTACAGCCTCTTTTAGGTCCAAACCTTTCTATTTTGGGACTTTCAATTCAAGTTTGCCTAATAGCTTCGCATAATAGTCCCTTGCTCCCAATAAATTCCTCATTTCAACTTTAATTGGTTTGTTCATGGAGAGTCACAATTTACACGAGCTGAAGAGATCTATCACTAGCAGCTACTGAATATAAGTAATATTTGATTAAACAAAATGAGATAGTAATTTGCTGCTTTTTTTTTTCTTTAGCATTTGTTAATGATCTTGCCAATTTCTACAAGCAGTTAAAGTATATTTACACCGTAATCAATTAAACGTATTTGGAATAGGTATTAAATAACACTCTGGGTTCAGTGACCTTTTAAATCTATATTTTATCATTTTTAAATGTCAGCCAATTGTTCTCCAGTGCAGAATAATCAAAACTAAAGACATAGACTGGTTTTATGGGAGGTGATGTAAGCAACAAGTGGAAACACAAAAAAATTAAATCATTTGAAGAGCAGTAATACTGAAGTGTAAATCACCCCCAGTGATCTGAAAGTCTCCATCCAAAAATAAAGAATTATCTCATTTTAATCAGCAGAGCTCAGCCCGAAGAGCTCAGAAATGGAAAAAGCACAGGACAGCTCTGAGGGAGTTTGGGAGGGGAGCTGGAGTTTGAATGATACTAAGAAACTTCCTGGGAATATTTTTTGTGAAAGAAATGGATACTCTAAACCAGCATGAAAATACCTCAACTTGAAACGCTCATGGTTGGAACAAAAGATTTTAAATGTAACTTCAGGTACCTCAGGAAGCTTCCTAAAGACAAGGGAAAAGGTCATGTTTTTGTTTTTTTTTTAAAGTCATCACCATTTCAAAGCAATTACAGTTCCTTCCTGGGTGTCTAGCTTATAATTGCAAACACTTTGGTCCTCAAACCGAGAGCAAGGGATTCCATTAAATGAAAATATATCAAACAGATATTTGAAATACACATAGAAATCATATTAGCTTGTGATACTGACTGCTATTAATTACTGGAATATGCAGAATATTTGAATAAAAATTTCTTAAGCTTCTTTGATCTTGTTTTTCTATTAAGGCCAGAATAATGCCTATGCAAAACATAGATTCATGAGTTAAATGTATTTAGGAAAAAAATAACTTTGGCATATGAATTTGATTTTTTTGCTTAGTCTTCTAGTTTAGCTTGAGTCTTCATTGGGTTTTGTTTGTCCTCTAAGCAAATACACTAGGAGAGGAAACGGTGTTTAGGCTAATTCTGAGTTTATGCTGATGAAATATACGTGACCTGTTTCACTTTTTTCGGCACCACAGAGGGATTTGGGAGCACAGAATCAGGATGGCACATTTTTGGGAGCCTGAACTGAGATGCACCAGCGGCCTGAGCTGGGCTCTGGGGGAAGAAAAGGCCAAGGACAGTGACACTCAACAGCCAAAACAAAGTGTGAAAAAAGAGATAAATTTGATGAGTAGGTTTAGATGGGATACTGGGAAGGAATTGTTCCCTGGGAGGGTGGAGAGACCCTGGCACAGGGTGCCCAGAGCAGCTGTGGCTGCCCCTGGCTCCCTGGCAGTGCCCAAGCTTGGACACTGGGGCTGGGAGCAGCCTGGGACAGTGGGAGGTGTCCCTGCCATGGCAGGGGTGGCACTGGGTGGGCTTTAAGGTCCCTTCCAACCCAAACCCCGCCATTCCATGAACACCTCAGTGCTCGGCTACGAGAGGCTCTCTGGGGCTTTGCCTCCCCGGTACCGCTGAGCCCCAGACGGTCCCGGCGGTGCCACCCGGGCACGGGCTGCGTGTCACCTCCGCTGCGTGTCACCTCCGCTGCGTGTCACCCCCGCTGCCGCACCCTGTTCATCACCACCCGAGCCCAGCTCCCGAGCCGCCCTCGCACCGGGGGCCGAGGCTGAGGGGCCGAGGGGCCGAGGCTGCGAGGCTGGAGGGGCGGGCGGCGAAGCGCGGCCCGCTCCGGACGGACGCGGCGGGCACCCAATGCGCTCCGGAGGGAGGGCAGAGCCCCGCGGCCCGACCCAATGAGGCCGCGCCCGGAGCGGGACTTCCTTCGGGGATCCCGCGGCGGGGGAGCCGCGGCCGAGCGGGGACACGTCAGTGCGGGGCCGGGACCTGCCTTTGTTCCCCGCAGCCCCCCCGGCCGCAGGGGCCGGCGCACGGCCACAGGGACGCGCAGCATCCCCAGCATGAGGCCCGCCGCTGCCCGCACCGGCGACACCGCCCCGGGCGCCGCGGCCGTGCCCAGGGGCTGAAACGCTGGGCCGGCCCCGCCTCCGCCGTCCCTCCTTCCCTTCCTCCTTCTCCTCTTCCTCCTCCTCCTGCTCCTCCCGGGGCCTCCGATGCCGCCGCCTCCCGCCCGCTGCTGAGCCGTGACGGGCGGGGGCCCTCGGGACCCCGCCGGGGACATGGGCAACGGGATGTGCTCCCGGAAACAGAAGCGGATTTTCCAGACGCTGCTGCTGCTGACCGTGGTGTTCGGGTTCCTGTACGGGGCGATGCTCTACTACGAGCTGCAGGGCCAGCTGAGGAAGGCTGAGGCCACGGCGCTCAAGTACCAGCAGCATCAGGAGTCCCTCTCGGCTCAGTTACAAGGTACTCCCTCGGCAGGAGCCTCTGCTGCCCTTCCCCAAGGCTTGCAGAACACCCTCCTCCTCCTCCTCCGGCTGTCCGACCTCTCTCAAAGTTTTGCTCCTTCTCCCCCTTCTTTTCCTGCAGCCTGTGGGGTTGTAGGGTGTCACCGCGCTGGGATCCCAGCCCCGCTGAGGTCAGGGTGAGGTTTTGTCGTGGATTCCTAGAGAGCTCGCATTCCCTCTCGCTCCCACACGTCCTGTAGTGACTCCTATTCCCAAAGGACTGCACATCACTTGGCAGTTGCTGGCATAAATGGGAAAGGCAGGCGTGCTGCCTGCTGCCCATCTAGCAGTGCACACCGTGTCCAGTGTGGGATTTTTGTGGGCTTCTCTGTTTTCTTTGCAGGATTGTATGTTGAACATCCTTCTGCAGTCCCTGGGCAGCATAAACCTTAAATAGTTCCAGGATGGAGGAGAGGAGTATTCTAGTAAAGTGTTTTTAGAGGGTAATTTAAAAGTAAAGTTCAAGTAAGTTACTTGGATAAGGCTATTCTATTACTTTTGGAATAACTTTGAATTTCGTGGCTCAAAGGTGCCACGTAAATACAGATCCTTGTGTATCTTGGTCTAAGGATGCAGCAAATGTAGGTGTCCTGTAGCTGAAGATGAAAAGGTGTCCATGCCTGACATCTGCATGCTGAGAAATCAGAAGCAAAGCAGCAGGGATGTACCTGAAACATCACTGGGAAGTGAAAGACCTCAGCACCTCTCTAATTGCCGAGTGCAAGGTTATCAGGTCAGCACAGATAAAGCCCAGAGCCAACTTTCAAGTCTTCTTTCTTAAAATAGCATGAAGCAGAATCAGAGGGATCTGCTGTAGCAGCACTAAACTTCAGGGTGATCCTCAGCCATCCTTTTCCCTGTGGAAGCATCCGTCAAAGCGTGCCTGGCAGCACACAGTTTGTGTGCAGGGAGCACAGAGCTGGGCTTATGCTGTTAGATTCTTACAGCGATTTGTTCTTCAACGTGTTTAGTCACCAGCTGACACCATCCTTACTAAGTATTTCAATTCCAGGCCATTTCTAGGTAATGCCGTGGAGCTCTCTGCCAGAAAGCTTCATTTTAGCCCCAGAAAAGGTGTAAATGCTTGGCTGGGAGGTGGGTGTGTGGCAGATGGCTAAAGGCTACTCTTGCTAGGCTGTGCATTTGCCAACAGAGGACACAGGAACATCTTGTTCTCAAGCTCAAATTTGACAAGTTGGCTTTTTCTGTTGCTCCGGCTTTGCCAAAGAGGAGTGTGCAGCAAACTTTATCCTTACACAGAGGAGAGATTCTCTGGATCAGATATGTGAGGTCTGGACCGTTGATTTGAACTTTCCATGCTTGAAACATTATTTTGAGTAGCCGTCATCCATCCAAGCGTGTCCATGGAAGCAGCAGGCAGTTGTGGGAGCTGCATTTTCTGTGATCCTCTGGCTTGTTTCAGTGTATCAATGGGAAATGTGAAATACGGACCAGGATCTGATAACATTAATAGATTTGATGATCCATGCAATAAACTCACATGGTTCTGGGATCCATGCCAGCGTATCAAGCCCATTAAGCAGGAGAATTTATCTATACCAAGTATGGTGGCAGTAAACCCTGTTTAAAAAACTAATCACTGGCAATTAAGTCACAGAATAGAAGGAAAAATAAAATGTAACGGTAAAAAATGGTTCTTTAAATTTTCCTGTGTTCTGGAAGTAGCTGTTATACCTAACAGAGGATGAGAGCCCAGAGAAATACTAAATGCAGCAGCAGCCCCTAGCTGCCTAGTGTCCCACTAAAGCAGAGGGAAGTTATATTCCTAAGGACTCCAGAGGATTTGGGAAATAAACTTTCCTTCCCAGTCTTTCCGCAGTGGCCTCCCCTGCATAATCACCTGGATTTTTGCAGTGGGAGTTTTTTAGTGAGGAGAGCACAGGGAATTCAGAGCCTGTGCCTAGGCCCAGCTCACCTGGAGAGACACGAGCTGGCTGGTGACACCCACCGCCAAACCCATTCCTGACCCTTTCCTATTTAACTCTTTGTTATGGAACAACAGGAAGGAATTTTTTTTAAACAGAGACTTGGAAGCAACATAAAATGCTGACAGAAAATCCCATGTGCAGGTGCAGTATCTGACTGCACTTTGAACTTTTGATTTTAAATGACCTGGATTTTACATCAACAATGTTCCTGTTGCCAAATAATAAAAAAAATCAGCCTCTGAGAGTATCTGAGATACATCTCTTGGCTGTCCAAAGATAATTTTTTGAGTTTATTGATTTATGAGAACCATAAAATTAATGTATTGTATTGGTAAAGTAATGCAACTTACCTTTTCCATGCAGCAGAACCAGTTTCTTTATAGATCCTGGACTAGAGATAACTTTGAGGCCTGAAATATGTTGGAAGCACTCTGATCTCTTTTAAAAATAAACCAGTTAAAGGGCAAAGTTAAAGGCAAGGAGGATGCTGCAGCAAGAGGGGTTGATTTCTTGATGTTCACAGCTTTCCTGGGTGATTAAATAAGACTTTAAAGCTGAGCAAAAAAGGATACCTTGAACTTCTATTTCCTGAACAAACATTTCATCAAGAGGCTTTTATAGGTTTAAATGTAAACTACAAAAATAAGAGGCACCTTCTGAAAGGGCTGTTTTTGAGAATGCTGAGGCTGTATTGTGGCAGGCTGGCTGTGCCCCTGGAAGTCTGACTGGATTGAATCTCCTGGAGGACACTGAAGTATCACCTGTCGTCTGACTTTTTGCGGGGTTTTGTTGTGACTGCTGGAGCCTGCAAAGGCAGTTGTTCTCCTGATTGCACACAGAGGAGCTTGTGAGTGCCCCTGTCAGGGCTTGTGAGTGAAACTTGAGTCCATCTGTGGAATGCCTGAGGTTCATGGACACTCCTGAGTTTATGGACGCAGTGGCAGTTTAGGACCCAAACGCCTTTGGTCTGCCCAAGATCTGAATCAAGATCCTCAGCTGTAGCTCAGAGTGCAGCTCCCTCCACTTCCTACTGTCCCCTCTACTGTTTTTCATGTTTTTATGGGTTTTTTTCATCTATGTAGGTAGTAACAACCTTCTTTTTGGTACTTGCCAGTTCTTCATGCCCAAATGAGCTGTTCTTTCTGTTTCTCCTTGAAAAGCCAGCTGTCTTAGATTTTTATCTTTTTCATTGCCTTGTTTTGCTCAAACACAGCAACATGTGAAGGAGGCTCAATCTCCTGGGAATACATGGGAAAATACCAAGGCAGAATGCACAGATTACTGGGAAATGGTGCAGGAAGTCTCAGAATCATTTAGCACACGTACCTGACCTGAAGAGAGCTGCACATGGCTGTGGTTTCGGGGAGTTCTGCTCTCTCTGGTGTTCACAGCTCCAGCCACTCCACTGAGAAGTGTTTGTGCCCTTTGGAATAAGCCCAGGGTACAAAGGGAAGGATGGCAGGCCTGGGGAACACAACAACTGGGTTAGAAAGGCTGGGATCTTAAACTCACCCCCTTTAGAGGATCAGATTGCAGAAGATTTTGTAAAGAACATCAAACTTGGGTATTTTTCTTTAACAAAGTTCTGCTGGGCATGGAGAAAGTAGGGCTGCTTTTGTAATCCACAAAGGAAATACCAGGGGCAAAATTTAGAGATGACACAAAATTTTTTTGACTGCTGAGAAAACCTAAAGTCATTGTTATCTATAAGGACTTTCATAGAGAAGCTGATCTTCCCAGTAAGCTGATTATTTTTAAGTCTCATTCTCTGAGCACTATATACATTTGAAACATGAAGATAATCTTACTTAAAGTGATAAAACCAAAACGTGATGCTCTTTGCCTCCTTTAAAGATGTGTCAGAGTAAGTCTTTAACCGTTGGCCGTAGAGGAACAGGCTTCAGCTGCTAAACAGAACCACGCTGAGAGCTGCAGGTGAGCCTGATTGTACCTGTGCCTGCTGCAGGATTGAAAGCATCTACAGACGTCTCTTTAGCCCTTGCAGCTTCTGTCTTCTCATCCTCTGCGTGTTAAGTAACCCCTCGTGTCCTATTTTGATCTGTTTAATCTGTTTTAATCCCTAATCCCAATAACAGCCTACCGTTAGTGCCTTTTACTACCTTAATTTTCCTGCTCTTCCTGCAAGAGCCTTAACGTATCTGATGGCTTTGTGCAATCTCTGTGCAGCCTGAGACTGTTCTGTAATCTTGGGAACCAGCCCAGCAGGGACTCTGGTCTTGAGAGTTTTCCCTGCTGTGGACAACGTGTGGATTTCCTCAAAAATTTCTGATCCGGTGCCAGAAAGTGCCAGCTGTAAAGCAAATGTAGGTTCCTCTGTGCCTGTTGTGCCAGTTGTCCTAAATCAAGAGTCCCTGTGGGGGTGTCCTGCTGGGAGCTGGTCGGAGCTACGGTAGCTTTATGTGCGTGTGGAATTGCACAATGCACCGCAGGACTGGGTCACAGTTCTGTGTCACTTCAGTGGTTAATATTTATCATCTCTGCATGCAAACTGCACAGGTGCCAGAGCTGCTCTGACATCCTACAGATGTGGGTGTACTTCACTGTCACCTCCCTCTTTTGTAGTGCCTTAAACTCGGGCCTTGAGGTGGCAGAGCTGGGAAGAACCAGCACTACTTCTGATGGCTTATTTTTCGCGTGCATCAGGCAAGTAGAGCTGCATCTACTGCAGCTCCTGTGTGGTTGGTTGTTCTTCCTAACAGCAGAATCCTGAATTCCTGTCATTCCTATGACTTTCAGGTTGCACATAGCACTGCAGCACTTATTTTGATTGTGTTTTGTTGCCTGAGAGGTCCATGGTAGCACTGTAAGAGGAGAGGTTGGTTCTGTGTGTACTTCCCCTGAAATGGCAAGTGCAGCATCCCAAATTCTGCTCCCTGGCTTCCTGAAATGGAAAGCTTTGGTTTGTAACCTCCTCTGAGCACCTGGCTGTTGTACCTCCATTCACATTTGCAATGGATATTTAATATTCTAAATACTTAAAACACGTGAAACACTTGAAATTGTGCAGAACTTTAGTATGGAAGAGATATATGGTGTAATGTATATTCATATTTGCATGTACACATACGTCTGTGTAAAACTAGATAGCTATGTGTCTGTTTGCAGCTTAACCTCAAGATTTTGGGATATCTGGAATTATCCAGCTTTTACTCATAACCCAAGTACAGAAGAGGTGCTGGAGCTCTGTTCAGATCAGTTACCTCAGGGAAGTTTGTTTCCAGGCCCATAGTGGAGTTTCCATGTCCAGCAGCTGAATTCTGACTTGAAAGATATATTGGGCACGTGCCCATGTTTATATTTTTTATTCCTATAATCCATGCCCAAGTGCCCTTTCCTTGTGGACATGACAGTTCCGGGATAGGTTTGTACCCGTGCTGCAGCATTTCCTGTGCACCCCAGCTGGGAGGTGGCTGAGGATCACAGAGCAGTCTGAGGGAACACTGAGCAGAATGAGGTAATAGGGTGGCTTTGTTCCCTGGGTTTTGGCGTTCCCCCTCCCCAGTTTGACCCAAGACCTGGTAGCCAACATGATGCAGAATAGATCTCAATATTTGTTGCTGATGTTGGTTTAAGCCTCCTGAAGCTTGTCTGTGATGGAGCTGAGTGGACACTTCAGAGCTGGGACAGGAGGAGGGAGGCAGGATGGGTCGATGGTGGTGAGTTTGCATTCTTGGACAGTCATCTCCTGTCCCATATTCCTGCCTGCCTGAGTTCCTAAGCCTTAAAAATGATGTTCCAAGCACATTGTCTCACTGGGCTGGCTGCCTGCTTGTCAGCCTGTGAGTTTGGGTGGGGCAGCTTATGAGTAAGGCTCCCACCCTCTCTGAGATCTGAGTGCCCATTATAGCACCTCTGATGTACTGGTGAGGATATTGCCAGCAATTTGTGGCTAACAGAGTTCACTTTGCTCCTTTTGGAATGAGATCCTTGCAGGGAAAAAGTCATTTAGTCTGCCCTGCTGAAAGTCAGGTGCTGCTTTGAGGTTTGATGGTAATGAAAGCTAAATAAATCAGATTACCGAAAAAATGAGCTATATAGAACAAGCAATTAAAGCTGAATCCTTCATTGGGTGATTTTCTTGGGATTTTCAGGACTCAGGGGCATGAATTTCTCGTTGTGTCAGAGCCTGAGGTGAGCACTTGAGGAATTCAACCTGTTTGGTTGCTGTCCTTGTTTAAGGAAGGGTCTTGTGAGCTGAATGCACTTCTGATCTTTTTCTGGTGGTGTAGCACAACCCACACTTCTTGAGATTTTCTACCATGCATTTTTAATTAAGCAGTAAAAGAAACTGCAATTGCTCCACCTCGTCCTCTATGTTTTCCCCCTCCCCTAAGGTATCTGAAATTAGCCTGCTATCTTATTTTCCTGAGGTGACTCCGATCCCAGAGTTTGGCAGTCCTTTCCAGGGCTTAATTACAGAGATAATGAGAGAAGTATGGTCTGTGAGCTCCCAGAGGGCAGAGTAAGGAGCCTGCTCCTGTCCACAGCACCACACTCAACAAAGCCATTTTCAGTCAAAAAATCAATCACTAACTCAAACTCTTGGTTTCTGGATGCAGTTTTTTTTCTTTGAGGTCTAGTTTGTACTAGTTTCTGAATATAGATATTTATGTAGATCCTGACACCATGTAGATACAATCACTAGACCTTCATGAAGCTGAAAAATGTCTGAAACACTTTTTGAGAGAAAGAGCAGGCCCTTGTTTCCTGGAGCTGAGGGTCGAGCAGACCCAGACATTCAGAGATGATATGAGAAGAATACTCTTGTCTCTGCAGCTTTTACCAATGTTTGTGTGTTTTTCTGCTACTTTAAGTCTGAAATCACTACATAGGTTTGGTTTGAACTATTTGCATTTATCATCACTCAAAAAAAAAAAAAAAAAGCCTTTTTCATCTATTAGTGTATAAAAAACAGCAGTGCAAGGTGGGATGCTGATCCCAGCTGTGGTACCAAGGGTTGGAAGAAGCCTTTTGTGGAGTGCACTGGAAATCTTTTCTGGAAACATGATCTCCTTCCTGATAAAAGTCAGGTCTGAAGCCTATCTGGAAGGGATTAAATATTTAATCGCATTTAATACCCGTTCTCAAACTTATTTTTAGCAGCAGCTATTACAGTTTACTGTTAGAACATGATAAATCCTTCCTTCTGTCCCAACTTATCTTAAATCTGTTGTTTCCTAGAGGTGTTATTGACTTCCAAGAAAGGCAGTATGTGAGGCAAGGTGGAGTAAAAGGATTCTATTAATGTAGATGTTTGCTTCAGTTTAGAAATTAATTTTCCTGTCATCCTTACAATTGAATAGAGGCCACAATGATCTCTTAGAAGTACAAGTGTGTGTTTCTGGTATAAAGTGCATTAATGTGCCAAATTCTCCAGCATTTCCCATTTTTCAGAGCTGCAGTGAAGGCAAAACTAGAACCACTTACTGGAACTTTTTAGTTAGAACTTCTTACTGGAATACTGAGTAAGTCAGAGGAACAGGTTTATTTTAATTGATAGCTTATTTTTGGTGCAGGATCTCTGAAAGCAGATGTTATGCTTTCTCTTAAAAAAAAATCCCCTGAATGTAAAGATGCAGCTAGTAAATACAAACTTTTCAAATTATTAATATTCTGGGCAAAACAAAGGATTAGGAGATTCAGTCAAAGCAGAGGTCATTTTTAAGCACGGCTGCCAATGCATGGTTTGGTTTTCCAGGAGGACTTTGACATGACTGGCTGTAATTAGACAAAACCATTATTTGATCATGTGAGTAAATTGCCAAGTGTAGGAGTTTGCTTGGAAGCGAAGGTAATTCTCAGAGTCCACCCAGTGCCAGCTGTGGTCTGCAGAGAGCAAAATGGGACCAGTCCATCCCTGCCTGGATGCTCCATAATGAAGCCTCCCACATAATCAGTTTTGTGTTACCTTGGTTTCTATTTCTGTCCTTTTTGTGGAAATTCAAACCAGAAATCTTCAGGGACATAAATTATTAAATGGCTTCAATATTTTGTTCAATATATTGTAAATCTTGTGGCTTGGAGCAGCCTGGTCTAGTGGAAGTGAAGGTGTCCTTGCCCGTGGCAGGGGGTGGAACAAGATGAGCTTTAAGGTCCCTTCCAACCCAAACCGTTTTATTGGGATTTTTTTTTGTAATGTTGTTTTCTTGCTCCATACTTAAAACACAGATTTCCTAGTCTTTATTGTGGGAATAGTTCCATTTCTTGGAAGATATTTGCAGTGCCCCTGGAATAGGCATTTGTTGCTAAACCCTCAGCTGAGTCTCTGAAATAGATGGAGCTCACACTGTGATGCTGAGGCCAGCCTGCCTTGTACTGTGGTGGAGAATCCTGCTGCTTGTCCAGCAGCCACCCACAGTTTGATAATCTGTTTCTGATAAGATTATCAGTAGTGAAATCAGTGGATCTTGTTTGAAAGCAGATCTGCTGATTTCAATACAGAGCTGGAAGCCTGGGGAGCAGGTCTTGCTGTGTTAATAACATCTCCTCCCAGCATGAAATGTGTCAGAGGGGTCATGAAATGTCATCTGAGGTCAAAGTTTTAATGATTGTCGTTGGATTAGAGAATTTATCCTACACCTCATCTTGAAGGAATTCCTCTTTGGCTCATGGAAATGCTTCACTCTCAGCAGAAAAGCTTTTTCCATGGGTTCACATTTTAGATGGTTCTATTTGCAAGGACGAGAATGGGGAATTAACTATTTTTATAGCAAGTCTGTGTTCTACAGACCTTCACAGTGTCACTAGAGAAGTTACCAGTGTGGTTTACCCCACGCTGCTGGTTCAGTTCAACTCTGCCACAGTGCGAGGGAAAATAACACTGAGTGTTGCCAAGACTACTGAAATCTGCTGGTTTTAAGTGAAAGGTATTACTGTAAGCTCAGAGAAAGATTTCAAAATAGTGTAACAAGCAGTCATGTTGAAATTAGTAAAATTTCTTCTATCATGTGTATTTAAATCCCAGAGTATTCTTAATTTTCTGGGGAGCTGGGGCATTTTAGACTCTGGGACCATCCTTCTGATCAAATGATTAACACAGTCACAAAATTGCTGATAAAGTAAACTAGGAAATGCTTTCTTTTAAATGTACAATAATGGCTTATTTTGCTTAATAATAGCTTTATTGCTTAGAGGTGCAGAGCAAAGATAAGAGAAGGAACTTTGACTGGTAAATAATCTTAATTTCATCACCTCCCTGACTCTTGTGTTGCATTAATGTTCAGCACTGGTCAAAGTGGGGTAATCTGGGAACATGCAGGGCATTCCACCCCTCCCTTCTCCCTCACTTCTTCTTCTTAGTGGGGAAAATCTCAAGGACTTGATTTTATCGGGATGAGTTCAAGGAGTGTTCAGTGTTTCCTTGTTGAAGGTGAAAGGTCTTTATTGATCTGTGAGGTTACCAGTTCAGTTTCTGGGCTCTGTGAGTTTGTGGTTCTTTGTTCATTTGTGCAAGTTACATCCTATAGGTAATTTCAAGAATCAAGCTGACACCTGCAGTAATTCCAGCTTTGGAATAGTGCCTATTAGCCATTAGATGACAATATTTTTTCCCCCCTTTTTTTACCATTCTATTAAATATAATGTGGAAATAAATTATTTATGCAAAGATCAGTGCAAAATTAAAAGCTCACCCTAGGAAAAATGATTTGTGCATCCCAGCAGTAGGATTTTGTCAGATTCCTTATATAGGTTCCACCCCCTACTGGGGTGGACTTTTCTATAAAACCTGTTTTTCAGTGTATTTATTTCTTTCAGATTCTTGCTCAGATGTCTTTTATCCAGGCTGGCAGTGAAGAAGGAGAAATCCCTGCTGTAGTAACAAGCCCTTTGTAGTTTGGGCTCTTCCTGAAGTTCCTAACTGGTGGAAAAAAATTCAAAGCTATGGGAGATTAATTCCTATATGTACTTATAAAATCTGACCTGCAACCTACTCCCCAAAGGAGCAAGAAAACATGGAAGTTGTGCTTTGTTAATAATTATTTTTAATCAGTAATTGCACATGATGGTCTTTTATCAGAGAGAAACGTGCTGAGCCAACCAGTACCTGAACTCAAAGGGCAGAGGTGTAGGAGGAGGTTTTTCCTTGCCCTTTTCAGCCACCTGAAGGGCTGTTTTGGGGCTTCTCCAGCTTTGTCCCAGCAGTTCAAGGATTAGCACATGGCACGCAGAGGAGAGGATGCACTGCCTGTGTTCAGACCCTGCAGGGTGAACCCCAGAGCTCAGCAGGGATTCTCCGAGCTCTGAGAGGTCCCTAAACCCCAAATCCTGCCTCCTCCTGCCCCTGTGATGGGTTTGCTGTGCGGGGTTCCCCCTCACCCACACTTGTTAAAGCACTGGGGGGAGCTGCAGAAGGTGCACTTGCAGATGGAGAAGAGGAATGGAAACTGTTCCCTCCGAATCCATTTGTGGTTTCGTGTGTTTGCCAAAAAGCCTGTTCCACCCTGATTGCGTGGGAGGGGAAGCCCATTATGGATTTTCATTGCTCTCTTGAGCTGCTGTGCTACAACCACTGTTCCTTTTGCACAATAATTCAGCATTCACCACCTTCAGGACCTAAATAAAACCATCACTGTAGCTCTGCCTTTATTTTTTTTCCCTTCTCCAGGCCCGCTGGTGACTTTGTGAACATTCACTGCCTGCTTGTTTTCTTCCAGAGGGTGTTGATGCATTGGCTCATCTTGACTGATGCCCTTGACTTTGGAAGATAAATAGCAAAGTGGAGATAGGTGCCAGGGATTGATTAGCAATCCAGCTTCGGAGCCAAAACGTAAACACTTGTAGATAAGGCTGCAGAATGCACCTTGGTGGAATTAAGAAGATGTTTTAAGGTGCAAGAGGAGTTTTCTGTGGCTGCCAAGATACAAATCTTTATTTGATGCTTCTCGTTGAAGGCTTGCATTCACCAATGGTTTATTCTCAGAATATGAGTTTCCTGGTTTTGATGGAAAAATCACTTGTTTTAATACAAAATTAATAACTCATTAAAAGAATGCAAACTGTAATTTGGGCAGTGAAAGATACTTGTGTTAAACTGAGTTTAAACACATATAATTGTACATTTCCATGAGTTTTAATTGATATCTTTGCTGCAAACTTGGCTGTTTCACATAATGAGAGGTGAGGAAAGGGTAAATATGGACTGATGTGCCACATCCCAAACTCCATGTCCAAAGCACAGGCTGAACGAAATCCTGCTTTATAGGCAACCAAATGGGGAACTTCGTGCCAGAGGGTGTTGGATGTCCTAAACGCACCTGGACACAACAAAGTCATAAACGTAAACCCCATTTTGGGATGGTGCCTGCAAAGGAATCGTGGGCAGCTTGGACAGTCTTTGGGAGTCATTTTTGCTGTGAGACAGGAACGCTGTATTCCCGGTTTTTGGGAGGATTTAGGCTGGGTCCCAGGTTCCCCATGCCTCAGGCTAGGAAGCAGTGCCCTTGGGCATCGCCCTTCCCTCCTTGTGCCACTTCTCCTGCTGCCAGGAATTCCTCTGGCCACAGAGCTCTCCTCTCTTGTTTCCTTGTCTCTGTGCAAACGAGGCAGGGCAGGATGGAAACATGGAAAATGTCCCTGCATTCCTGAGAAGGAAAGAGGGTTTGGGAGCTGCGCCACAGCTGGCTGCCCCCATAAACAAATGGCTCTCCTGCTTATCACATTCCGTGTTTAGCAATGCAAATAACCCGGGGTTTGGGATCGGAAAGCGTGCAAAAAGGAAAAAAGGTACTGTCACAAGGGATACAAACAGCCCTTTATCCCATGACCTCATTCCACTTGTATTTTCCTGGAGCATTCTGTGCCAACACTTGCTGGGTGTGTGGGATGGGTGGTGGGGTTTGGGTATGTTGCTTTTTAAAGAGATTTGTACAAAATTTCTCTTTTCAGTTGTGTATGAGCACCGGTCAAGATTAGAAAAGTCATTACAAAAGGAAAGGCTGGAACATAAGAAAGCAAAAGAAGGTAAAAATGTGCTTTCACTTTGACATTTAACTTGGTTATAGTAGAAAGTAACTTCAAATGGTTTTTCTTCAATTTTAAATGAGTTGGGTAGTATATTACCAATATATTAGGATCTACTTGGCAGCGCTGATCTTTCTCATAGTTCTTCTTTATTTAATCTTTAATCAGATCTTTTTAAAAGCAGTCATCTTTTTAATACTGTTTACAGATGACTGCAATGTGAAGTAATGTGCACAGAGAATATGTTTGTATCCATGTACATAAAAACCCCAACACGTATGTGGGGTGTGGACACGTGGAAATCCTGTCCTGGCATGCCAAAAATTCAAAACTTGTACCAAAACTATGGGATCTTTTCCTACATTCCATCAACAGGAAATTAAACTTGCAGCCAGTACCTTTACATGTTCTTTAGGGTGAGCACATGCTTACATGCCTTTTCCTGATTAAAACTAAATTCCAGGTGTGTGTGAGGCAAATACAAAATGTATTTCTTACACCTCTGCCCTCTGTGGAAGTTCAGCAGGATCCAGTCCTCTGAGTTCCCTCAGTCTCTAAATTCACTGCAATTTTCAGAATAGACCCTCTGTTCTTCCTAAAACTGAGGACTCAGCTGCTGAATTAAAAATGTTACTTTAGCAAAGCTGACAGGGAGTCAGAAATGATTCTCACCGTGCGGGTCTCGGTGGGTTTCTGGTGCCATCTAGTGTAGAATGGTCCTGCTGCTACCCGAGGGTGAGACACCTTTGCAAACCCTGGAAAGAGAGAGGATCGAGAAATTAATGAGGAAATGGCTTATTATTTCCAAGAATACACTATTTATAAAATTTATAAATGTCCTTTTCCTTTTGAATGATGCTCTTGGGCCTCTGCTGAGGGAGTTCATGTAACAGATTTAATTACCCATCTGTAGGCTTGAGCTTCAACTCTGTGTCTCTCACTATGATGTGAAACCTTTAAGTGAAAATATTTTATGGAACTTTTTTTAAAAATATTTTTTTCAAAATTTGTGCATTTTGTCAAATTCTCCATAGGTTGGTTTTTTTTTTTTTAAAGATCCTTTTGAAAATTGTTTCTGCATAAATATTCAGCTCTTAAAGAGAATTTATGTACTCAACAGTCAAGTTATTCAAGCACAGATTCTCATCTTCCTGGTGGTTTTTTTTTCATCAGTACTTTCCCTTTTATGTTGCAGATTTTCTTGTTTATAAACTAGAAGCACAGGAAACACTAAATAAAGGAAGGGTAAGTCATCATTCCTAGTACAAGCTTTTAATAGCTGATGCTATTTGAGTTGCAAGGAAAAGGAAATGCTTTGCAATTATGACTGTTCAAAGGAAGAGATCTTGCAAAATACTAATTGAAAGAGCTCTCACTTATCCCAGTTCCACTCTGCATTCGTAAGTGCTCTCCAATTCCTAATTATTTGAGCTATAGTGGGAGATACTAATATCTCTCCAGAAAATTAATTTAGAAAATAATCCCCTCTTTATATTATGGTAGTTCAAACATAATGTTGTTATATTTAAGGGGAAAGTGGAATAAGAAGGTGTTAGAAATCTTTTTGTAGCTTAGCCCCCAGGGAAAAGAACAGTGACAGCTTTGTAACACATGGGCTTTGAACTGGAAAGTATAAAAACATCAAGAAACTTTGTTTTATATACCAAGTGCCAGAAGGAAAGCTCTGTCTGGCACAGGACCCAGGGACCTGTAGAGAACTCTTTATAAAGCAAGTAAATTAGGATTTTATGGCTATTTCATGTTGACACTGGGGAGCAGTTTGGGAGCTGAGTGACATAAGCTAAAATAGGTTGTTGCTGCAGTAGGTGCAGGGTGTGGGAGCTTGCTCTGCTCCAAAGCCAGGGCAGAGATGGATTTGTTCCTGGGGAGCTGCATCCCTTGGCTGGTGGCTCCCACGGGGTCAGGGCAGTGCCAGGGTGTTTAACACGAGTGCTTCTGTTTTCCAGCAAGACTCCAACAGCAGATACAGCGCTCTGAGCGTGCAGCACCAGATGCTGAAGGTGGGTGACTGGGACAGCACAGCCCCTGTGGAGCTGGTTATGCCAGGGACACACGGCCTGGCTGGGTGCTGGCATCGCTGCAGAGCGTCAGGGTGTGGACAGTGCCTTCTTCTTACTTCTCAAAAATGGTTTCCTGCAGTTTTTTCCTAGTCAGGCTTTCCAGTGGGTAATTTAATCTTATCAGATGCAATTACTTGTAGGGAACGCTGACTTACCAGCCCTCACGTGGTTTGGCACGTAGGGATTTTCTTAGACACATTCAGCAGCGCCCGGGGGGACAGTGCAGCTCTGGGGTGAGGTGACACAGCCCTGGAACAGGAGCCTGCTCATCACAGAGATCATTTTGTGTTTGAAAAGAGCTGCAATGTGCATGCTTTGAATAATAACCTTCCTGTTATGAATGCTTCCTATTCATCTGCACTTATTAAACAAATTGCCAAAGACAATATTAGGCAGATCTGCAGATACAGAGTTGTTCCAGTGGCCCAACTTGGTATTTGCAGAGTCAACACGAAGAACTAAAGAAACAGCATGCTGACCTTGAGGAAGATCACCGAAAACAAGGAGAAGAGTTTAGCAGGACATTCAGTGATCACAAGGAGCGGTACCTACAGCTGCAGCAGGAGAAGGAGCAGGAGATCTCCAAGCTGAAGGGTAAATGTAACCTGTGTCCGGCTGCCCACATTAAATTGGGTGTTTGCCATTGTGTTTTGTGTGGTGTGAGAGAGGCATTTTCTCTGTTCTCACTCACAGGTCATTTGTGCATCTTCTGCCTTCTGACAAGTTACGTTTTATTGATGATTTTCTGAGGCCTCTCTCTGAAATCCGTTCGTATGTGCTCTGTGTTTCTGTCTGGGTTACAGAAATAGCAAAAAACCCAGCACTTAAAAGCCTGTCAAGTGTCAGAGGTTGTTGAGCCAGTCTTTAATTTTTAATTCTAAGACTTGTATAAACCTGGAAAAAAAGGTTTGCCTCTTCATTTTGTAACTGAAAGGCAATCTAAGGGATGTAATTGTGCCTCTTTCTGAAGTGACTTTATTTACATTTTATCCCTCCTTTTTCCCTGTATGTACCAGCTCCTCTGGAGCACGTTGCACGTGTACACTTGGGTGATGAACTCAGTTTTTACTCTTGGCATCCAGTTTGCTGTTCGAGATTCCGGGCGGTTTTCAGGCCTCTTCCATCCTCATCACACAATTCCATAGGACAAAAGGATGGGGCTGTGTCCGTCAGAGCCTTCTCTGCCACGAGCCCTTATCACGGGTTGGTTTTGGATCTGTTTGCAGCTTTGTCCTGCAGAGGGTTCTGCAGGCAGGGCTTGTTTGTTGGCTCCACATCAACATCATGAAAAAACTGGGAACAGAAGCCTCTCTCCTGATCCCAGAAGCTCTTGGAGCGTGCTGCCCATCTGGGCATCCCTTCCAAAGGAATAGCTGGGTCCTCTGACAGAAGATTCTCACTCGCCAGATGTGACGAGGGGAAAGAGAGGAGGGTGCCTGCCTCTCTGCCTTTCCAGGATTCACATTTCCATAGGGAATTTTGCCATCTGCGGTGCCCAGCAGGAGCAGTGATGCAGAATTCCAGGTGCAGGCTGGGTGCACCGATAGAAAATTTCACCAAATGTTATGATTTTCTACTTGAAAATGGAAAGCTTTTAATAGGGCTGGGGAGAGAGGTAAGGAAAACAAACCATACAATTATTCTACTTAATTTTTACTACAGCACTTGTGTGGGATTTTATGTAGATTGTGTTATAGTCCTCATTTTGGTGCTTAGCGTGGTGTTATAAATCCAGCCAGGTTTAAACTCTGTATTTCTTTTCATTTCTTTTCAACAGAGTCCCTGTATAACTTACGGGAGGAGAACAGGCAGCTGAGAAAAGCTCACCAAGACATTCACACCCAGCTACAGGATGTCAAGGTAGGCTTTGCTCTGAGGAGAACTTTCAAGATCATTAGGAAAAAATTTTCCCAAGTCTTCCCAAGCCTGAAGTAGGCTGTGCTGAAGACTTATAGTTTCTGTAATGTGGGAAAAAGGAGAGGAATAGGCTGCACTGGATTTGTCTTTGGCCACCTGCACTTTAGGCACGTGCCCATTAAAAAAAAAAAAAAAGGAGAGGAATAGGCTGAACTGGATTTGTTTTTGGCCACCTGCACTTTAGGTATGTGCCCATTAAAAAAACAAAACCAAAAAAAAAAGTGTTTAGGAAAGAAATCAGAATTTGGTTTTACAAGTTAAGAATTGAGTTTTGGCAAAACTCAATGCCTAATCTTTTCCAGCTCTGTTTTTTTAAAATGTTCATCAACATCTACCCCTACTTTTAATTTTATTTTAATTACACAAATCCTGGCCTCCAGATTTCCTTCCCTGGTGTGCTTGCTTCCTCTGTCTGTTTAATTTGCATTCCACGTGAAATAAATAATTGCTGTCATTCCAGCTCAGGATTTTCTTTTCGAAATAAATTGAATTATCTTCCTAGTTCAAACCCCCCCAGCCTCCCTAACTGATCTTTAGAATGAATTTTACATGAAACGTGTGATGTTCTTCTTTTTGTGTAGCAACAGCATAAGAACTTGCTGTCCCAGCACAACGAGCTTGTGGTGACATTGGAAGACCACAAGAGTGCACTAGCTGCTGCTCAGGTCAGAAGCGAAGCGGCTCCTGCCGGCTCTCAGCTTCCCAACCCCGTCTGCGCTGGCCGGGCTGGCTGCAGGCTGCTGCATGTGCCTTTGGCATGGGGCTCGCTGCCCTCGCAGGGGTGCATGGCACGCAGGGGCTGCTCCCGAGAGGAGCAGAGCAGGCTGCGGCCCCGCCCAGCAGTGCATGTGCTCCGGATCAAAGATCTCTGCTTCCCTGAGAGCTCTCCGTGCCTTCCTTGCCCTGTCCTCTCTGATGGAGCTGCTGGTCGTGGAGCATCCCGCGCTCTGACCTTCGCGTTTATCTCTTACTCAGACCTGGATGCCGGTGTAAAATCTCTTCTTGGGTGTGAGGCTTTCATGGAATCACAGAGTGGTTTGGGTTGGCAGGACCCTAAAGCTCATCCGGTCCCACCCCCTGCCATGGGCAGGGACGCTTTCCAGTATCCCAGGCTGCTCCGAGCTCCAAAATAGGGCTGTTGAAGGGTGAGTGGGTCTTGCTGAGCACCCCCTGGCTCTCCAGCTCAGGGATCATCTTGTGTATGGGAGTCACAGCATCTCGAGTTGTGCGGTACTGCCAACAACGCACTGTCCAAGTGGCAATTGGCACTTGTTCTTCCCCCTTCTTCCCTGGCCTGGGACACTTCCAGGGATCCAGGGGCAGCCACAGCTTCTCTGGGCAATACACAGCAGAATATAGATGGAATTGTGTGTGGAGGTATGTAAACTCCAGGTGGAGCTCAAATTAGTTTTTAAGAGAACAGCAGCATTAAGTTTCTTAAATGTCATTTTCAAGTGAACTAGCCACGAAGCACAAACTGTTGCAGGCTCAGTCAGCTGTGCCAGTACAAGCTGTGTAGGCCACAGGGAATCTGGAAGTGGGAGTAATGTTGGAGCAGAGGAAGACTTTTGGTCAAAGATCAGAGGGAAAGGCAATGAGGCAGTGTGAAGTTATTTTTATTCTTGACTGATTTTCTTCATTTAGGCATTTTCACAGTCCACAAAATCGTTAGCAGCATTAAAAGCATTGACTCTTTTTTTCCCGCAGTTCTGCTTGTTGTGCCTGTCGATATGTGTAGATATTCAAAAAACAGGGAAAGATCAGGAAGGTCCCTCATAGACTGAATATCTGAAGACTCATAATCTGCAGTACTAAACCACACTGGCAGATAATTTTGAGCTCTTCTCTCACTGGCCGTGTTTGCTGTGTGGTGTGTGCTGATAACATCTGAAATTCCACAAGGCCACGTGGAGGGGCTGATTTAAGGTTCACCAAATCCGAAGGGAAGCTCCACACCCTCCTGGCTTTGATTCAGTTCTTTAATTAGAAAGCCTGTGTCACACAAAGCCTCTCTGTCTGCGGTCAGGGTGTGACATTTGTCCTGTGCAGACCCTCCAGAGAAGGGTCTTGCACATGCCTTGAGAACAGAAGGTATTTCACACATTTGTGCAGTTTCTCCTGCAAACCAGCTGCAGAAAGTCCCCAAGGGGTTCTTTCCAGCTCCATAAATGATCCTTCTATTTCTAGGTGTGTTCTAGGCATTGAATACCAGTAGTCAATACTGCACTAACCTGAATCTTTAAAGTGTTTTGGTCTTTGTGCTTTTCCACAGCCAGACAGATGAATTATATATTTTAATAAACCCTGTTTTCTGCCAGTCTCAGCACCTTTTAAGCTGTGGCCTTGGATCAGAATGTTCAGTTTAGTGACTCTGCAGTAGAACAGAGTACTTCCATTCTGATCTGGATGGGGGCTGTTTAAGTATCATGGAAATGTTTGGGTTGGACAGGACATGAAAGTTCATCTCATTCCACCCCCTGCCATGGGCAGGGACACCTTCCACTATCCCAGGGTGCTCCAAGCCCTGTCCAGTCTGGCCTTGGACACTTCCAGGGATCGGGAGTTCACAACCGCTCTGGGCAACCTGTGCCAGGACCTCACCACCGTTATAGTGAAGAATTCATTCTTAATATCAAATGTAAACCTTCCCTCCTTCAGCTTAAGGCCATTCCCCCTTGTCCTGTTGCTCCAAGCTCTTGTGGAAAGTCCCTCTCCAGCCTTGTAATCCCCCTTTAGGCGCTGGAAGGGGCTCTGAGGTCTCCCTGGAGCCTTCTCTTTTCCAGGTGAACACCCCCAGCTCTCCCAGCCTGGAGGGGCTCCAGCTCTTGGGGCATCTCCACTGCCTCCTCTGGACTCATTCCAGCATATCCCAGTATGTTCATCTCTCTGCATGGTCACCCAGTGGAGACCAAAAAAGTCAGAGATCTGTGTATTAGTTTTATGTTCAGTAAATACTCCTTTTTCCTCTGAAGTTTGTTCTCTCCAGCAGTTAATCTGGGAGCAGAAGCATCCCTCTGGAATGACAGGAGTAATCACTGTGCACTCTGCTTTCCCTTTAGGCCATTCTGTTTTAGGGGGTCCATAGGCTTGTGGAGGTGCTTAAACACACCCACACCTCCACTGGAGCAGCCCAGAAACCCTCTCGTGGGGCACTTGTGTATGCAGCTGGTCAGCTTTTATACACCCTACTTACCCCGAGAAATCCACCTTAATAGAAAATCTTCCTGCTGCAGAGCCAGGGCTTGGGGTTCCAACCCTACTGGATTTTCTGTAAAGCTTCTTGATCCTGCTCTTGTAGAAAGTTAAACAGCAAATCAAATTCCAACATTTTACTGTTGCATTTCAGGAAGCCTTTAGAAATGTACATTTTTCCTTCTACTTCTTTTCTTTTTTTCCGCTTCTTTTTTCCCCTTGCTCTTCACCACTGTGACTTTCTTTGCCTCAGTTCCGTGTGTCGGCTGTTGTCTTGTCTAACACCTGTCTAAATGTTGAGGACTTGGCATTTTCACGACATGCAGATGCACTTTAAAACTTCTGTTTCTGAAAGAGCTGCACTTCTTTCTACCAGCAAAGGAGAAGTTGTGGTGCTCTCGACTTCCCTCGCTTTAGTCTGCCAGGAAAGCTGCATCATCCCCTCCTGACACTTCTCCTGCTTGGCATGAATAAAACAACTCCTCTTCTTTGTCCCACAGAGATGTTTTTAATACACTTTGTATGCATGTGCACTTTGAAAAGATCCTGATGGATCAGTGTCATCTAATGTGTGGAGAAAAAAACCTACATTTTAAAAGCTCCCATCCCTTCTCCTCCCTGGAATATCAAGTTTTCTACCACGTGTCCTGCCAGCAACTTTACTCCAAGGTGACTACATTTGATTAAGAAACTAATTTGGACACACCATAATTAATATGTTGGCTTTAGACTCAGGTGGAGGAATACAAACAGCTGAAGGACACGCTCAAAAAAATCCCAAGTTTCCAAGAGCCGGAGAAGTTGGAAGGAGGGAATGAGCAGCCCGAGGTGCGGGGCCCGTCCCCCCACAGCCGCCTCCCGGAGCACCACGGAGCTGGGGCCCAGCAGCAGCAGGAGGTAAAAGGCTACAGACACCCCAGCAATGGCTCTTACTCAGCAAAGTGTGCTGATGTGTCTCAGGAGCGTTGTGTTTGACTGTGCACCTTTGTCACTTCAGGGGAACGTGGTGAGGAATGGTTTAATTGTTGAGTAGAAGGAAAATCTATTCGTGATGATCTTTTCTCACATGACTATGCCAGTTTGAAGTGTGTTTGTGCTCAAAACCTAAAGTTTTTTTAATAACGAATCTAAAATTTTAGCAATCTCAAGTGTTCCAGAAAGCTTTAATAAGTTCTGAAAAAATCTTTATTTTATAAGGTTCCAGTAGCACATTAAAGTCAGTGTGTTTAAAATTGGCACATCAAGGTTCAAGCAGAAAATGTGTAATCTAGAAGTTAAGAAAAACCAGTTGTGATTTTGTTTTACAAGAATTTTTGGCCAGCAGAACCTACAGGAAATAAAAATCATGGAATCATTTAGGTTGAAAAAGAACTTTAAGATCTTCAAGTCCAGCTGCGAGCCCAGTTCTGCCAAAGCCAGCACTAAACCGTGTCTCTAAAATACAGAATTTGCTTTGTAGAATTGTGAGAGTTTTTGTTCCACTTCAGCTAAAATGAGGCTTAATTTACTCTGTGGTGGAACCGTACCACACCTTGTGTAGCTGTGCAGCCACAAACCAGGTAATGACCCCATTTGGCAGGAGCAGCTCATTCCAAACCAGGCATTTGGCCCTCCTGACAACAGCTCTGGGCTGGGATCAAGGATCCAAGTCTGTCCTTGGCTCTCGTGAAACTGAAATCCATAATGTGTTGTACACACATAATCCTGTGTCTGTTTTGCAGAACGAGAAGCCAGGGGAGAGAGAAGAAATAAATACCCAGGAACAGGACAGGGCTGAGCCTTTCCACGTGCAGGGAAGGGCTCCTGAGGGCCAGAACAAGGAGCTGAACATCCAGGAGCAGCAAGAAGCTGGAGAGGATGAGGAGCAACGGGCAGAGCAGATGGAAGAAGAACGCAAAAAGGAGCTTGAAGAGGAAGAAATGGAGCAGGCAGGGCAGCCTGAGCACCTGGAGGAGGAACAGGACCAAGTCCCAGAAGAGCATGAATGGAAAAAGCAGGAACAAAAGGAAGAAGAAACCAACATGTTGGGTGATCACCTGCAGTCAGAGGTAGGGAGCTCTTTTCTAATTGATTAAATCTGCTGTTTAAATGGAGGCTTCTCTTACCATTGCTGGGCTTGTATTGCACTCACCTATTTCTAGGCAAATTCAAATCTTTATAGAAAGTTTGGGATGCAGAGCACTCGCTGTTTTTTAGATAAAATTACTGTCACATTTATAGAAAATTTGGGATTCAAAGCACTTGGATGCAATAGGATTCAGGCTCGACTTGAGCACACTTGTACTGCAGTGCTGGCCAGATCTTAATGAACATTAATTCTGCTGATAAAAAGCAACAGATGGAAAAAAAAAAAGAGCAGCAGACTGAATCCTGTCTCCCAATTTAAACCTGAGGCCCCTGGTAGCTGATGAAGAACTCGGCAGGTGAGAGGGAGGCTGAGATGGAGAACTGTCCTGCTCTGGTAATTTGATGCATCTCAGCAAACTGCAGAGTGTTTCCTTGTCAGGGATCCCTGCCTTCTGCAAACACACTGCCAGCTCAATGCTCACTGCTGTTTGACAGGGAATTTTAACTGCCAGACAAACATGACTAAAATAGCCAGGGGAAGTCCTTGTGCAGCTCTAAATAAAAGCAGCAAATCCTGGATTTACATTCTAGGTTGGATCTGCAGTGGAAAATGTATTTCACTGGTCTCACTTCAGGCTTTGTAAACACTTTCTTTCCTAGCAGATGAATTGTGTAATTCTGATGTAATGAGAAGCTGTTGCTGAAGAGGTGCAGAGGGTCAGAAAAGCAGTGATGGGTTAAGCTGTGAAACTGGAGTTAGTTTAAGTTATTGCTGAGTATAAAAAGATGTGCAGTGTCTCACTTAAGGCTAAAAGCAGCTCCCACTGAGATTACCAGTTAAATCAATGGAAACTTTTGCTGTCTTATCAGTCATCAAAACCTCCTTTTACTGTCTAATATGTTGGGAGGTTTTATTGTTCTTTATAGGAAAAACATGGCTTTCCTCTGCCCACAATCTCCTCCTTCTTCCCTGTGTCCTCCACAAACACCCCAACACTTTCAGTCTGTGTTCCAAAAAATATTTGAACTTCAAGCAGAGACGCAAAAACTTAAAAATAACTTTGCTGTGATTTTCCCTATTGCATGGAACATATTTTTCCCTCTGGACAGGTTTCTCCCTGCTTGTTTGTGATCACTGAAGGGATGATCAGTCTGTGACTAACACATTTCTGTGACAGGTAACACCAACAAAGAGACAGAAAGCAGCCTATGAGCAGCAGCTGGAGCAGCAGCACCTTGGAGCCCAGAGAGCAGAGGAGGCCAAGCAGCTCCGGCAGCAGCAGGAATCCCTGCACCAGCAGAGGCTGCGAGGGCAGCTCCTGAGGCAGCAGCAGCTCCAGGAGAGAGAGCTCCAGCTGCACAGGCAGGCAGAGCAAGGGGAGAAACCCTACAAAAACCGCCTCAGGTTAAATGCTCCTCATGAGTTTGTCGTGCTCTGGGTTTTATGTTGTCAGCTCTGTCTGCTCCCTTGTCCCCGAAGGCAGATTTCCAGGGGGTCCTACTGACTAATTCCTTGAAGAGCTGGAGGTTCATTCCCTAAAATTCAGAGTCCTGACTTTACTCTTTGCCTGACCCATCCATCCATGTCCTAGAGGTTGGTTTGGCACATTCAGAGGTGGGGTAAGGGACACAGAGCGTTTCAAAGGGCTGTGGTGTGTCTGGCTTGAGAGAACTGAAAAAAAAATAAAATCAAAGAGGTTATTCCCCCCTCGCGGCCCAGGATGCAGCAGAGTCCCCCGAAAAAAAAAAAATCAAATGAAATTATAAAATGTGTGGTGGTGGTTGGCCATGGTGCCTCGCTGATGGCTTTGCAGCACCCCTGAGCCCTACCCTGCTCTGGCAGGTGCTGAGAGAGGCAGAGCTGCAGGTGGGGGGTTTGTTTGTTTATTAAAGCAGAAAACACGCTTTTGAAACTGAAATGATGTTTGGCTTTTAATGTTCTCAGCCAACAGGGTCATTATGATAACATGGACCAGGACATTGTACAAGGGGAGGAAGAGCAAGGTATTCAGGAGGAGGAAGGAGGTAAGAGAGAATTTCTGTCCCTGCCCTGCTCACAGGCTCCCTGTGTACTGCCTTGCATGGGAGACTTTAATGTTCATTTCATATCCAGATTGGATTCAAGTGAAACATAAACTTGCAATTTAAAACCAGAGCTCAAATAACCATGGCTGAACTGACTGAGTGAAATAGAGGAATTGCTAAAAAGATCATATCCACATTCCTGAAAGGAAAAGTGTCCGTTTGAGCTGTTACTGCAGGGCTCTGTGGGTCTTGGTTACGTTCTTGGCTCTCCATATGGGTTTGTTTGATCTCTTTAAATTACAGAACCATGGAGTGGTTTGGGTTGGAAGGGACTTGTCTCATTCCACACCCGTGCCATGGACAGGGACACCTTCCACTAGCCCAGGCTGTTCAATGCCCCATCCAGCCTGGCCTGATCTTTTAATTTCTATTTCCTATCAGGAGTAAATAAATTCTGTGAGCATTGTCTGTTTAGGTAGAGACTGCCCACTGCTAAAAGCACATGTGGAACCTTGTCTATAGGAGCTTCTTAAAAGGAAAACTAAAAACTGCTGTAATAAAATAAACACCTAAAAAATTCCTCAGCTTATGAACACGACAACCAGCACCAGGATGAAGGTGAAGATGATGATCAGAATAATGCAAATGAACAGCAAGAAGCAGAACATCAGGCAGAAAATCAGCAGGCTGATGAATCAGTGAGTATGAATTAAGATGCTGAGGGTTGCCGTGTTACTCAAGTGAGAACCCACAGGTCTCGTCTGACATAATTGCACCTTACAGAAATGAGATAAGCAGAGGTCTGCTAGGAAGACAGGCTTGACAGTTGAAAACAACATCTAAAATCTATTTAAAGGTCCTTACTCATTTGGGAAGAAGTAAAAGGAAAAAGCTTCCTTGTTGGAAGCAAGGTGCCTATTTCCACATTCCTTTGATCTGTGATTTCGGTGGAATAAAGGATTTGGTCTTAGCTGGGACTTGAACAGGTACATTTGGCTTCAAAAAATACCAGCAGTGGCCAGTCAAAATGAGAGGGGATGGTATTTTTCATTAATTAAAGGGCAACTCAAGAGCCACTGTAAGCGGCTGGAGTCAGTACAGAGGTGTGAGGTCTTGACAGAGGATGTAGGTCAGCACTGAACTGAGCCCTGGTATGGACTGCACAGAGGTCTGGGGCAGGAGAATCTCCCTGTGCCTTCCCCCAAACCCCAGCTTACCTGGTGCTGTGAACATCAAGTGCATCTTACTCCCCTCCCCTTCAGCAAATTAAGGTGCACAGTGAATATTTCTAAGGGATCTTTAACTTGTTGGCTCTAAAGATATAAAACTGCTTTTACTGGACGATAAGCAGAAAATGCTCCTTTTCTGCATGGCAAAGGTGAGAAGTGAGTGGTTTGTTTTCTTGTAGACATAGCCAAGGTCAGTAGAGCAGGACAGGCTGATGCTGAACGATCCCATCAGCTCTTTGGAGCTGTGAGCGTTCAGCTCTTATCTTTGTTCACATGGCCTTATCAGGCACTGTCAGGTAGTCAGTAAACACGAGTTGTTCAGCAGCCTGTGTGACAGAAGTGCTCAGATTCACTGTGGCTTTCAGCAGACAGGTACCTGTACCTCTGTCCCTGCTCACTGCTGAGGTACCTCAGTGACCCCTGATCCTGCAGAGATTCCAGCTGCTGCCAGTGGGGATGGAGCTGGCTCTGACAGCCCATGCTGCTGTTCTTTCAAGGGAAATGCAATTGGGCCAGGGGCTAAAAGCGTTTAACACTCACTTCTGTAAATTACAGAAGGCAGCCATGGAAGATGTGAACCCTGCTGATGACCCCAATAATCAGGGAGAAGATGAATTTGAAGAAGCTGAGCAAGAGAGAGAAGAAAACCTACCTGATGAAAATGAAAAGCACAAGGAAACGGGTCAGAAACAAGGACATCCAGGAATGGAGGAGCACTTGGTGGTGGGTAAAGGCAAAGGAGGCACCTCTCGGGCCCCTTCAGGAGGTTCAAGCTGCACATTTCAGCTGTGTTGGAGCTGTAAACTCCTCCAGGCAGAGAGAGGCTGTATTTTTATGGCATTGGTTTTCAATGGTGTGAATATTCTATTGTCTTCCTGCTTAGTATGGAAAGTCTTGCTTTATTCTGTGAAGTGATTTTTCTTATATTCATCCTGCTATTTTTTAATTGAGGGCAATTTTAAATCACAGAGCTGGGCTCTCACTGCTGCTAATGAATGCACTAAAACTTCTCCTGCCATTATTGTTACTTTAGCTTTACAGAGAGTTTTAGTTCCAGAACAAGAAGCTTTAATCTTCAGCCCTCTGGTTATTAGGCAAGCTCATGGAACTGAATTTTTATGTGATCTTTGTGCAGATGGCAGGAAATCCTGACCAGCAGGAGGATAATGTGGATGAACAATACCAGGAAGAGGGAGAAGAGGAGGTAAGAACACAAACCTGAGGCAGGTGTAGGCTCAGGCAGCAGAGCACAACTCCATTAACACTCAGCCTTGGTAGTTTTTAGAAGTACAGGATGGACCCAAATCACTTTGTCTGACTTTAGCAAACCTGGGAAGTCTTTGCCATTACTCTGCTGTCCCCTTCTGGATACACTCTGGGTTACTCATGCTCCTGTGCTGCAATCCATTAGTCTTCCATGCCAGACAGCATTAATTGTGCAATAATTGAAAAGATTAAGCCTTTCACAACACAAGGAAAATTTCCTGGAAACCTCAAGGTCACAGAAAACCTCATTAATCTCTAATCACACACTGCAGTTCTGAGCAAACTGCTTCCTTGGCCACTTACTTTCTCTTCAGCTGTGACTTTGATTTATCTGTGCTCCTCCTGAGCAATCCAAGCTGCAATTCGTGGAGTTGCTCAGGAAGCTGACAGCACACTGAGCTGGAGGAGAGAGGGAGGGAAGGGACTTTTTCCTTCATGTCATGCTCATTGTGCAGGCACCACCCTGAGCTGCCCCACAGGCCCTCAGTAGTACCTGATTAATCCCTATTTCTGCTTCCCACAAAGTCCCTTTCAAAAAAAGCCGTAGAATTGGCCGCTGTCTCTCCCTCATGGGGAGCACTTTGCATTAGCTGGGATGCACTTAGCATTCACCAGTGCAAAATGCTGCTACTTAAATCCAACCAGGCCACTGGGAACTGGGCAGAGCTGGCCTTTGGCAGCTGCTCTTTGGCTTCCAGGAGGCAATTTGTGCACATCTCAGGAAGGATGTGCCCACTGTGCTGGCTGCAGTAGGAAAGAGGGAGCAGGGATTGAGGGAGCAATTGAGAGAGACACGAGGTGCTGTAATGGGGAGCAGTTTCCTTAGTAGGTGGACTCAAATATTAGCCATTGCTGTTCAGATCTTTCCCAAAGTGATCCTGGTGTGATGGATGCCTCTGACCCAGCTCACAGGACACTGGTCAGAGTGGATAAGCACAGCAGCACTTTGCAAAAGGAAATCAAGTTTACTTCAAAAAGCATTCCTCTTCCAAATTTGCACCTAACATGGGAAGTGGGGTATGGAACTGAGGGAGAGTGCTGACAGAACAGAAAGGAATGAGGGAGCCAAAAGCTGAACATCAGGGACACAGATTCAGCATGACCTGCTCTCTCCAAGGACAGCATTAGGAGAGATTGTTCTTTGCTTCCAGTTCCCCTCCCCTCTTGCTCTTTTGTGGTTTTGCAGGAGCAGTTGGCAGAAGGATCCCTCAACTGCTGGGAAAAATGGCCAAAGTGACCATTAAATACGTGTTTTTGTGTCAGAACTGAAATAGTTCTGGGGGTCCACAGCGGGGTGGAAGTGTTGGTGATGACTCAACACTGCAAGGAAGGACAGGACAAAACCATATCTATGTAAAGTTAAAGCAGGGAATGGAAAGCTGAATGTGTCAGGTGATGATGAGAGGCCTGTGAGAATTGTATTTAAAAGTTAGATGCTTTTTCAGTCAGAAGAAGTGAGTTTCCTGATTGTTGGGTGGTTATGGTTCTTTTTATCCTCCTATAACCTCTCCGTGCTCTCTTCTCCCTTCTTTAGAATCTTCATTCTGTAAAAGTATTGCTGTGAAAATGTGCCCAGTTATGCCACAGGCCACTCTTTAAAAGGCAATTAAACCGTACAGAACAGCTCTTGTGCTTTGTAGGTGCAGGAAGATCTGACTGAAGAGAAGAAGCGAGAGCTGGAGCACAATGCTGAGGAGCCCTATGGGGAAAACGAGGAAAATGTGAGTCCTGTGCAAGCCCAGGGCTCAGGGACAAGGCCAAACCCTGATCACAACTGGTCGTGGCACAGGGCTGTGACATGATAATTGTTCTAGCTTGCTTTGGGTCACAGACTAACATTTCATGCTGTCCCAGCTTTCTTTTGCTCACCCTTCCATCTCCAAGTCAATTCTTACTCCCTGGAGGCTTTGGAAAATCTTTTTTTTCTGTTTCTGCCCATCAGCTCTCACAACTCCAGCTGAAAGTCATTTCCTTGCCCTAAAATAAGCTGTAAGGAAACTGGCACTGAATCGGTGTGTAAGTTTGTTTTGTTTTGTTTTCCCCAATCAGGCAGACGAGAAGAATAACAGAGGGATAGACCAAGAGCACGAAATGCAAGAAGACAACAACCAGAAAGAAATTCATGAAGAAAATTATGAGGAAGAAGAGGAGGAGGAAGAGGAGGAAGGCAGAGCTGTTGCAGCAAAAACACGCAGACGAGGGGAGATGTAGTTCCCCCTTCATTTTTCTTTTTTTTCCAGTACACAAATTCCTGTTGTGGTTTTGGTTTTTTTTAAAAAACAACTTTTTTTAGGGTATTTAATTTCCAAAAAAAAAGCTTGTGTTTTCCACTTTTTACTTTTCTATGGGATACTCTCCTGTGTTTATATGAATACGGTATTTTGATACTCTAGATTAGGATTTCTTTTCTATCCAGGCTGTACATAAACAGACACTTTCTGTCGCTCTGGGCATGGTTTCTGGAGGCCGTTTTGGATACACTTTCACCTTGTCTAGGTCTGACAGAATGTTGGGTGTCATGTCAGGTACACTCAACACTGAAGGAACATTCCTAGTGCCTAAATCCAGTTGACTTCAATCACTCCAGCTCGTTGTCTTCCATGGATTTACTCTGACCAAGGGCTGCTTATTCCTTGTAACCTCACAAAGTCAAGCACAGGCCGAGCCCTTTGCAGGACCAGGCCCTTTCTAGGTGCAGAACAGTTATAAAATATGCAAATTTTACAAGCCTTCACGATGCAGCCAAGTTACCAGCTGTTAATTTTGGCAGCTGTTTAGATACGGTTCAATTATGCATTTATTTTAATGAGCATTCCCAGGTACTTCAATTACAGGCAGTACCTGGCTGCTCATGCAAATGGGGGTGTGCTGAGAGGAGCTGGGAGCTAAAAACCAATTTAAGCTTGGAGCTCCATTATGCCAAATCAAAACACTACAGCTGTCACAGGGACGAAGATGTACAGCAGCAGCAATTTCCTTGTCCTAGTTAATGTATAAAATATTTGACCAGAACCAGAAGGATGTTGCCTCAGTGCCATGTTTTCTGGAGGGGGTGGTAGCTGAGCTGACACGTTGGTGCAAGATGTTGAACTTAAGGCCTTTACCTTCTTTTCCTTATTTATTTACAAAAATCTGCTGGAAGGATTTCTGTGTGCCCCGGGGTGAGACTCAGACTCGAGCCAAAGCCCACAGAAGTTGTTTAGCCCAGCAAACACCTCCAGCACTGCATGCTGAAACCTGAGGGGAGGGGGGGAAACGACACAAAAATTGTGCCTTGGTGTGGGGCTACTCTGAACATAATCCCAGTGCATGAATTATACAATATTTGTATTGGTACAGACACTAGTTATTTAATATATGTTAAAGGAGAATGGGAATCTGGATTTCCCAGGCTATGCCCCATTGCTGGAAATGAGGCACAGGGGAGCTCCCCATCAAAGGCTGTGTTAATATATAAAGGGAGAGGGAGTGGGGGTTTTTCCCTTTTTTTTTTTTTAATATAATGATGCATAGCAATGTTTTTAGTTTAATTTTTTATATGAATGTAATTTAATTCATTTTTCTACTAACTTGATTATATTATGTTTTATAGTTGGTTTCCATTCTTTGCAATTTTCCTAATTGTCCCAGATCCAGTGCTTATGTTTCATAGGAAGATTTTTCTCAGTGAGTATTTTGGGTTTTCTAGTTACCATAAATCAGATTTACCTTATGTATAAAAATAAAGTTTACATGAGACTGTAAAATGTATAATATGTACATAATCTTCAGAATACAATTATTTTGGTAAATTGGCCTGTATTTTTAATGTCATGGTTGCAGTATTTAATTATTTGAGGCATAATAAAACTTGACTGCAGTCAATAAACTGGAATGTGGTTACTGATCTTTCACAAGCGTGAGGGTTTGTGTCAGTTTTCCTAATGATGTGTTTGGATTCCATTTTAACACAGGAAGCAGGGACAGGCAGGGGAAGGGATGGAGCCCTGGCAGCATTTTCAGGGAAGCGGAATAGTTTTGTTAATGGATATTCCCACCTCTGTGCCTGCCAAGGGTCATTTAGTGCCAGACCCAGGGGACCGTGGGGAAGCTGAGCTGGTCCTCGTTGCCATAGGATCCCTGGGATTCAGGGAATGCCAAATACTTGGCTGGAATTTAATGAGTTCCCGTGACCTAAAAGTCAAGTGGGGATGGGCCAGAGCGGCAGCCCTGGAGCACAGGATGAAGAGCACGGGGAAACGCTCATTTTTCCAGCTCACAGAGCGCGATCCCAGCGCGCTGCTCTGGTTTAGGACTAATGAGAGTGGAGGTCGGAATTCAAAGGGAAAAGTTCCTTCACTTGGGGATTTGGCAGCAGCAAAGCAGCTGTGGGCATCCCATGACCAGGGCTGGCAGGCACTCGTCGAAATTCTGGAGATGGTTCAGGGAGCAGGGGGAGAGCACCGGGAAAACTCTGCTCATGGAGAGAAAGTTCAGCTACAGACAGCTCGGGGGAGGAGAACAGCAGGGAAACACCCAGCGAGGCAGGAGCCCTCAGCCTCCCCCTGAAACGCAAAACAAAACCCCACCATGAAATTCAGACCAGAAATAGGGTGTTCAGTCACTGAGTCAGTCACTGCAGCAACGAATGGAAAGGCTGCCATGGAGTTTTGGTCGTGAGACATCTTTGAAAAGTGTCTGTGCTTCAGCCCCAGCTCGGGCATCGCCAGAGGATCCTGCCTACCTGAAAGGTCCTCCTGTCAAGAGGATGACAGGAGCTGCTCTAGCCACGAACACATGAAAAAATGACACAGTGCAAAGAATAAACCCAGTGGAATTCATTCCATAGGCCAGGGAATGCTCCGGCAGAGGCTCCAGAGCTCACCTCTGGAGGTGAGGCTGCTCCCTGAGGCGCTGCTGCTAAAAGCAAACAGGAACGGCTGCGGTTGGGAACACAGCCCGTAAATCCATTTGTCACCGAAGCACAGACTCGGGGCTGACACGTTCTATCCGCTTCTGCTCAGGTTTCCGAGGGAAGGAGCCGCAGGGCTCTCCCTGCTAACAACGACCTTCCCCCGGCTTGGCGAGTCTGAGCACGTAAAATCAGCGTTTACAGAGCCGGCGGAGCTGCTGGCTCTGCTGCATCGGGAATGGCATAGAGACAGCACCGGCAGGAGGGCAGGGACACAGCCAAAC
>VWPU01008109.1:0-46432 GCA_013398955.1 Callaeas wilsoni | reverse complement strand
GCGGGCTGGCGGCCGTTGCGCGACGGGGCCGCGGCGGCGTCTGCCTGGCGCTGGCCATGGCGCTGGGCCTGGTGGAGCCGCGCCTGGAGGAGCAGCGCCGGGCCGAGGCGGCGTGTCGCCACATCCAGGTGGGAAGCGGGCCGGGGATCCCGCTGGGCAGCACCTGGGGCGCCCTCCGTGACGGGGAGGGCGGGCCTTGCTGCGGGGCAGACCCTCCGCCACCTCCCGTGAAGGGCACAGGGGGTCGTTGCTCTGCGTAGCCCTCTGGACTTCCTGAGGGGCGTCCTTGATGTGTGGAGCCCCTTGAACCCCACCCCCATGAAGGTCACAGAGAGGCAGTGCTGTGGGGAGCCACTTAGACACGCCCCCCCATGAAGGGAAGGGGGTCTTTGCTTTGGGGAGTCTCAGACACCCCTCATTAAGGGTAGTGGGGGGTCATTGCTCTGGAGAGCCCATTAGACATCATCCATAAAGGGGAGTGGGATTCTTGTTGTGAGGAGCCCTTCAGATGCCTCCTGTCAAGGAGAGAGGAGAGTCACTGCTGTGGGGAGCCCCCCAGACACACTTGGTGAAGGGGAGGGGAGAGCCTTGTTTAATGGAGCCCCTCAGACTCCCCTCATGAAGGGAAGGGGGATAGCTACTGTGGGGAGCCCCGCATGAAGGGAAGGGGGTTCACTCCTGTTGGTAGCCCCACAGACTGCCCTCATGGAGTGAAAGGGGATCACTACTGTGGGGAGCCCCCCTGACAGCCCCTGTGAAGGGCACACTGTGGGGAGCCCCCCAGACACCTCCCCATCTTTCCCCAAGGAAGGTGAGGGGTGCTGCAATGAGCAGCCCTCAGGCACATCCCCAAAGGTGAGGACTGCTGGGAGCAGCCCCACAGGCACCTCTTTCTCCCCAAAAATAGGGTACTGGGGAAGCCTCTCACTCAGCAGCCCCTCATCACCCTAAGGCAGGCACTGGGGGACCCTCACTCCCTGTCCCCCCACAGAGGGAGGGGGTCGGGGTCCTGGTGATGGGGTCTCATGTCCCAGGACACTGACGTTGATCCTCAGGTCCATCCCCTCTGCCTGAGACAGACGGGGACCCTGCGGTGCTGGGCCAGGCCATTGCTGGCAGGGCACAGGGGATGGATGGTGCTGAACATATTTTGTGGGTAAAAATAGACCTTTGGTGCTCAGAGCCAGCTGTCACCCGCTCCACCGACCAGCAGACACATTCCCTGAAGTTTCTTAGGATGGTTTCTCTCCTCTGCCCTCTCTGGGTAGTTCCATTTGCTGTCCCTGGGTCTGTGTCCGATGACACATCCCTGGGGTGGTCACCGGTGCTTTGGGGCTGCAGCTCACAGAGAAGGCCACTGGTTTGTATCAGTCCAGCTGACAGCTGGGACACCACCAGACCTGTAGGATCATGAACTGTGATGAAACTCCAGAAGCGCCTCCTGTGTGTTGTTTTCCCACATCTCTTGATTTCCTCCCCCAGCTCCCTCCCATCATGCATTCACTCTTCCTCAAACTAAGGAGCCCTAGCAGTCGACTGCCACAAAAGGGCATTGTTTTTCCTGTTGCTGCTTCTAATTGGATTTTCTTTTAAATGCCTGATCTATTTATGGAGGGGGGAAAAGTGTAATAATGCATCTGATTTCAGAAATGTTCAGTTAAGCTTTTCTTTACGCAGCCACAGAATCATGGAATGGTTTGGGCTGGAAGGGACTTTAAGGCCCATCTCCTTCCACCCCTGCCATGGACAGGGACACCTTCCACTATCCCAGGTAGCTCCAGGCTCCGTCCAGCCTGGCCTTGGACACTTCCAGGGATGGCGCAGCCACAGCTTCTCTGGGCAAAATATATTTATATTCCAGGTTGGCAGATGACTCCCCCTCCTTGTTCCTCTTCTTCCCTCGAAAAGGGCACCTTTAGAAAAGACTGTTTTGGGGTAAATTGTATCAGACAAAAATATATGGCCTGCAAATGGTCTTCCATGTGGTTACAGTGATTTGAGGTTAGAGTCTGATTGAGACTTTAAGGTTGGACTAACCCACCGGGACATGTAATACCACTGAAACACCAAGTTCTCCTTCGCTGGGAAGTCTGGGATAACTGAGCAGGTTTTTCTGTTCGTATTCCTTTCAGACCATGTTTGTTGGGAAGAACAAGCCGCAGAAAGATCCCTTGAGCTCCTTCCGCTGCCAGGGCTTCAAGCTGGAGGAATATCTCATCGGCCAGCCCATCGGGAAGGGCTGCAGTGCTGCCGTGTACGAAGCAGCCATTCCCTTCTGTCCCAATCCTCAGGATCGTGCGGAGAGCAGCCGTGTCCCAGCCGTGCAGCAGGACCATGGCTCCGCTTCCCAGGGGGCTGAAGAGGAGCCTGTAGTGAAACACCAACCGAAAGGGGCTTTTCCCTTAGCTATCAAAATGATGTGGAACATTTCGGTAAGGAGTGTGAATCCCCGTGTCTGTTGCTGGGGAATTCTGGCTGGAATGTTTAATACCGAAGTGTCGACAGCGCTAATTATGGAGTGCAGGATGAGTGTGTCACAACAAAGCTGTTGGTAGGTGACACTGGAGATGTTGAGTGTTAGTGAAGAGTCCCAGAGCGAGGTAATTAGCATTCATCATCCTCTGGAATTGGTACTGAGAGCTGCTGCTGGAGCTGTTTGCTATGGAGGTGATGTTTTGGGAAGAAAAGGTTTTCTGAGACTGGCTCTGATAGAAAGCTCTAAGAATGGGAAAGCCACTGCTGCCAGGGATTTAGGAATTGGTGTCCTGGCAGTGTCAGGACAGAGGTGGGTTTTTTCCTGAAGAGTCAGTGGTCTCAGAGTGCACAGTGACCTGCCTGCTGTGTCCCCTTGCCGTGAGGTGACTGTCCAAGATCTGCTCCAGTGTTTCCCAGCCCAGGTGAGCAGTGATCCAACCCCTCAGTGTGGCTCTTCCATCTTTAAAAATATCCATATGGCTTTCCCCATTGATGTGACAAGTGAATATTTCAAGAGAATCTTCCAAAATGCCAACATCTGGAATCCCTTCGGCTCCAGAAGTACCCTGGCATTTAGCTGTGGGCTCTTCTGCTTGGGTTTGGAAGCTGAAAGTGAGTGCTAAGATGTAGTTTGGGTTGCTGACAGTCAAGGATGCTTTAGAAGAGACAAACAGATTTCCTTCTGCAAGTAAAGGCCTTGCCACCTCCCTTGGTGAACTCTTTAAGTAGTTAGTTGCCTTCCTTGATTTTCAAGGGAGGAAAGTCCTGGAGTCTAGTCTCAGTCCGTCCAGCTCCAGGTGCAGTGCCAGCATCAGGATTAGCTGCTTCCAGCTTGCGCTGGGGCCGGATGATTTCAGAGCTGAAAGCAGCGTGGGGTGTGATTGTTGTTGCAGGCTGGTTCCTCGAGTGAAGCCATCCTCGATGCCATGGGCCGAGAGCTCGTCCCAGCCACAGGCATTGCCTTATCCGGGGAATACGGAGCTGTCTCTGGCCGCAGGTATGGAGATGGCAAGGTGCTAATTTTATCCCTTGATTAACTTTGCAGCAATTTGCATTGTTAAGGTGGACAGGGCTTTGTAGAATAGCTGCTGAAAGCAGATGAACCTGGGGATTGTTAAGTTTGTTGGCGTGCAGGGAATTGCATCGCTAAACTGTGTGGTCCAGAGGGGGTCGGAAGGGTGCACCAATAATTTGGGAGCATTTGGGGTCCTGCCAGGGTCTGGTGGGTGTCTGTGGCTGTGTCTTAGTTTCCCTGTGTTGAAATGTGTTGGCATTTGCTGTTGTAAAGGCTGGAGGAGCCACTGCTCAAACACCATTTAAATTTGCATTGTGATGTTTTTTAATTGCACTGCTGCAGTCGGTAACAGTTTGAGTGTATTAAACATGAAATGATTTCACTGTAGTACAGTTTGGCTGTGAGGTTTGAGAACTGCTTTGGTGTTAAAATGGGTGCTGGACAGGGAGGTTGAAACTGTTTTAGTGCAGGAAAACTGGTGAGAAGGAAAATGGAAATTACTTAGTTCCCACTCTTTCACCTGAGTGGGAAGTGAGCGAACAGCATGAAGGTGGAAAATCTCACGGAAACTTCTAAATTACCTCAGGTTAGCTCTCTTTTTGTTCAGAAATCCATCTTTTTGTTCCGTTTGAAACAATGGAATCCACAGCCCAGATTGTCTGATTTAAATTTCAAATCCATCCCGGCTGCCAATACAAATGAATAATGAATGCTGTGCCCTACGTGGCTGGCTGGGAATGCAGCAGAGCAGCCAAAGGGATATTTAACATTCAGGGCTTGAGAGATCTGTGTTGCAGACAGATAGGTAACCTGCTTTTCAGGGTAGTGAGAGCTTCCTGCCTCTGCCATAAAGTAGAGGGTCTAAATTGGTAATTCCAGTCTGAAGTTGACCTTTATTGTATGTCTAACAAAGTAATTGCATTTGATTGTTATTCTCTAGAGCTGCTGTAGCTCTTTTTGAATGGAGAAGCAGCCTGTGCCTGGCTCTGCCTTTGTTAGCAGCATGCAAGGGTTAGTGGGGCTTGAGTAAAAGGAAAGCTGCATGTTATGTGAGGGTTTTTATCAAAGCTTTGTTTGTAGTGCAGGTAAAGCACCTTATTTCCTGTTTGGCCATTGCGGATAGGGAAATCCAGCTACAGCAGAGCCCCTGTGAGGCCTCGGTTGGCTCAGTTTGCTCTGGGAAGCCCTGGGGTGGATCCTGAGCTCTGGGAAGGTGCTGGGAGATGCCCGTTGCTGCGGTGGATCCGTACGGTCTGCGGGCGCTCTGCATCCACCTGGGAAACGCTGGGCTGAGATGCTGCTTGGGAAATGGGCCATGAAACTGCTGCCTGTGTTCTTGCTCTGGGAATGGATTCCAGGATGTGAGTGTCTGACTATTTGCTTAACGTGCAGTCCTGTAATCCACGCTGTGCAACTTTAATCTCCCTCTAATGAGGCTTCCAGTGCAGAACAAACGTGTTTGTTCTCTGCTGGGGAACCCTTTGGTGTGGAGGACAGGCTGTAATAATGAAAAGTAATTCCAGCAATAACAGCAGTGTGTCTGTGCTCCATCAGAACAGACTGAGGGACTGATGCAGTCTGTGGTGTTTCTCCTCTGCACAGAAAACCTGTCCTTGGGAGGAAGAAGCTGCAGCCTCATCCGAATATAATCCAGGTGATCCGAGCGTTCACGTCCTCTGTCCCTTTGCTGCCCGGAGCCTTTGCTGACTACCCCGACGTCCTCCCGTTGAGCCTGAACCCCAGAGGGCTCGGTCACAGCCGCACGCTCTTCTTGGTGATGAAGAAGTAGGTGGAGAGAAGCTGGTTAACGTCACTTGGGTACTCTGTCCCTGCAAAGCTTGGGCCTGGGCTGCTGCCAAAGAGCAGAGTATGCTCTTGGAAACGCCTCCCAGGACCCGTTCCAAGTCCTTGAGGTTCTAACTGTGCTTCCACATTGAAGACAAACCGTTCTTTTTAATAATTACCCCAAATTAAAGTGAGAAATATGGAGTTTGTCCCCATTTGTCTGCCCTTCTAAGCCTGAACTTCACCCCTAGTCTGAGCACGCTGCTAGAGATGGAGTAGAATCAGTAATGAGGTGAGCCAACACTGAGGTTGAAGCAGTGATAAGCCTCCAGGATGCTAATTCAGAATTTTTTTCCTTGTTCTGCCTAGTTACCCCTGCTAATTCAGAATTTTTTTCCTTGTTCTGCCTAGTTACCCCTGCACGCTGCGCCAGTATCTGCAGGAGAACACTCCGGATGTTCGCCTCTCCACAGTGATGATCCTACAGCTCTTGGAAGGCGTGGACCATCTTGTTCGACATGGAATAGCACACAGAGACCTCAAGTCTGACAACATCCTGGTTGAATTTGATTCTGGTATGCAGATCTCTGAGGATAAATGCCAGTAAATTCACAGAAGTGAGTCAGTCACGTAGGTATTCGGGGAAGTCCCGCCCAGCTGCGTGTTTGGGGAAGGAAGCATCAAACTTTTTGAATAATCTCAGGTTTTGTTTTTAGCTTAGTGTTTGCTGTCACTGCAGCAGGTCATTGATCCTGTCTGTGCCTGAGGTTTTGGATCATTAACATGGACATAGTGTATTGCCGAGGTGATGGACTGCATGGGCACAGCCAGCATTGACTGGAGCATCTGGGAACACCACATTTGGGATGCTGCAGGAGCCTTTGCTTCAGGCTCTTGGCTCTGTCATCTCTCCCAAGCCAAAGAGCACAGGGAGCCTCTTAAAAGCCCACCCCATGGCCAGGTTAACAGTGCTGCACCCCGGGATGATGGAACATGGCTTGGGAGGGAAGGGAACCGACGCAGCATGTTCATCAGCATGTTCTCCTGTCAGCCTCTAACAGCAGTTCTAATTACCTGAGCTCTTTTTTGGTGTGATTGAGATTCAAATGGGCAGCAGGCAATAGGAGGCAGGCAGGCCTGTGTAATCAGGAGTGGAAGAATTTGGCTGAAGAGTATCAGGGAGAGAGACAGAGAGACCACTGGAATCCACCCTGCCTTCCTGGGGACAGGCCCAAGAGTCAGATGATAATGCAAGATTCTCTGTTCCCCACGGCTCAGGATTTAGAATCATAAAATCATGGAATGGCCTGGGTTGGAAGGGACCTTAAAGCTCTTCTCATTCCAACCGCCTGCCATGGACAGAGACACCTCCCACTAGACCAGGTTACTCTACTAAATATCTTCACCCACAATCTTGCTGAGGGGATTGGATGCCTCAGTCCGTTTGCAGAGGACACCAAGCTGGATGTTGATGTGATGTGGTGTTTGGTGCAGCCAGGTCCTCCCAAACTGAACACTAACGTTGGCAACCCTGTGTTGTTCACAGCTGGCTGCCCCTGGCTGGTCATCACCGACTTTGGCTGCTGTTTGGCAGATGAAAACATCGGCCTGAGGCTGCCCTTCACCAGCTCCTACGTGGATCGGGGTGGCAACGGCTGCCTTATGGCACCTGAGGTAAATCCCTCTGTAGCAGTGCTTTGTGGTGCTGGTTTTCTGCTTGTCCTGCTGTCGGGACTAAAAGTTTTGGTGGCATAGGAGGTTTGTGTCTTACTTGAGTTGGCTTGGTGAACATCTGGGCTGAGCTATGTCAAATAGGCACCTTGAGCTCTAACAGGTGAAACATAATTAGTTGGTGTTGAGGCAGAATCAGCCTCTTCCCCCAAAATTTACTCTTTATTCAGGCCCCTTTCCATGTAACTGTTAAGAATTTATGCAGCAGTCCTTGTGTTGCAACAGTAGCCTTTGGCTGAAGTTCAAGGAGGTTGTGAAATTATTTACAGTTCCTTTTTATTTCTCTAATGATAAGCCTAATAAAAGCCAAGACACCCTTAACTGTCTGCTGGACCTGGAGCACCTTGCTGTGGTGTTGCTTGTTCATCTGCAGGTCTCCTGTCTCCATAATTCCAGCAGGAGACAGCCCTTGGGACTCTGGGACTGCTGGGCAGGGGCAACAGCTAAAGCCTCGGTGCAACGTACAAACTCCTCCAGCATCCCAGTGGGCTGAGCAGTGCCAGAGGCTTAGAGCATGCCAATAGGGAATATTTACACCACAGATTCAGATGCAACCCACCTTTGGTTTCAGTGTCTTTAAGCTTATTACGGGGAAAATGCTGGTTTGAGCATTAAAATTCAAATTTCAGCACAGAGGCTGCACTCGAGCTGTTTATTTGAGTGGCTCCCTCTCGCTGGCAGGTGATCACAGCGTCACCTGGTCCAGGCACGGTGATCAACTACAGCAAAGCCGATGCTTGGGCTGTTGGAGCCATCGCCTACGAAATCCTGGGCCTGGCCAATCCTTTCTATGGCCACGGGGACTCGACTCTGGAAAGCAGAAGTTACCGGGAGGAGCAGCTGCCGAGCCTGCCCGACCACGTGCCCCTCGAGGTGAAGCAGGTGATAAAGATGCTGCTTCAGAGGGATCCCAACAAGGTAAGAAGCTGTTGCCTTCGAGATACCCTCTTTGGGAGTATCTCTGGTGGATTGTTTTGCTTTGGAGGGCTGTGGGGGTAGGAGTTAATCCAGATCTTGTTGTGGGATCAAAGGACATAAGGATCAAAGCCAAAAAAGTCTTTGGTGAGTGGTGCTGAATCATTTCAGGGATTTCAGGAGATGTTTGTGTCGGGACCGGACCTCACACTGGAGGGTTGCACACAACATTATATATGTACAGTAATAGTCTCAAAAAGCTTTCTAATTCACAAGGTGGTGCCTCAGGGGAGCCCCAGGGAGTTTTGGAGGAGCCAGTGCTCCGTGCTGGTGATGTGGCCGAGTGCAGCAGGATCAGCTAATCTCCCCTCCCCTTCCGCTTGCAGAGGTTGTCTGCGAGAGTGGCTGCGAACGTGCTGCACCTGAGCCTCTGGGGTGACAGTGTTGTAGCGTCCAGGACCCTGAAACCCGACCAAATGATCGCCTGGCTGCTCTGCCAGTCTGCAGCCACCCTGCTCACCAACAGGCTGGTGGAGAAGAGGCAGGTAGAAACCAAAATGAAGATGTGCTTCTTGGCAAACCTCGAGTTTGAAGACCTCTGGGCAGCAATATTCCTGTTACTGGCCTGGAGAAGCCACTCTGGGTGAAGGAACCACCTGGAACACGAACATCCCACCTAAATGGCACTTTCTAAAGGCACATAGGAACCTGTCCTTTCTGTCTGTCTGGAGTCCTGTAGTGCTTTAGGGAACAAGCTGCAGGCCTGTGTTTAGGAGCTTGAGTTTCTCTCTAGCAAGTGTTAGCCACACTGCTTTTCTGTCCGTGCTAGAGGAGATGCCCTTGCTTTCTTACCCTCTAGAGGGGAGGGTGTGTGGACCTTGCAGGTGTCCAGAGGTACGTGGTTGGTTTTGGTCCCATTTGGGAATTAATTGACCTGTAAGTTGTGTGTTGAGTGAAGCAGGTTCCTTTCAGAGCAGTGGCTGGGAGAAGGCACTGTCTGGCTGCATTTTACATGGAAACATCACAGTTTAAACAACACACAGAAATCCAAGCTGACAAAGGGACCTGCAGTCTCTGTTCTTGGGGTAACCGGGGTGGTCTGAAACTCATATTCCTCTGAGCTGGGAAATGACAGCCTGAAAACTTCCTGATGAGGTGCTGCCTGGTAACGTGAGCGTCAGAAGCACTAAAAACCTCGCAGCTGTACGCAGGATAGTGGAAGCACATCATCCTCAAATCCCGCTTATCTTTGTTCTTAACTGCTGTAGCTCTGTGGTGGCGGCTGCCCCAGGGTCCAAGGCTGAGTCAGACTCTCCAGTTAGGGATAATGCTCCAAACAAAGTGAGGCTGGGCAGCAGCCCCAGAGCTTAAAGAGCTTAGTGTGATGCTCTGCTCTTTTACCTGCCTGTGGTTCCTTCAATGAAATAGTACCCTTTGGTGAGGAGGATGGGAGACATCAATCTTGAAATAACAACAGCCATGTTTACGAAGCAGCATTCGATTTCGTGGCTATAATTGTGTTTAGAGGAACTTGGGGAGAAAGTTATTTATGCTTGTTGCACAATAAATTAAAGATTAAGCTCTGTGGCTGTGTGGGTTCTCTCAATCCAATCTGGGCTGTGGAGCATTGGTTCCGGGGAGTCTTAAATGCGAATTCAGCTCTTTCCAGGGCTCACTGTGGAACACGGTGTTTTACTGCATGTGGAATTTCCCAAAGGGGAACAGACCTTGCCTTGGGGATGTGTTTTGTACTCTCCTGCATGGTAAATCACTGGCTGCTCCTGCAGTTTCCAGGTGGATGACAATGGCTGATAGCCCTAATCATCACAGGGTAACCTGCTCTCAGGGTTCTGCACGTTGTTCTGGTGCAGCAAAGAGCACAGAGTCTGGGGAATCAGGGAAAATGAGCTCTTGGGGGGAAAAGTTGCAAAAAAAGACCTTTGTAACATTGATCTGACCCAACCAAAGTGTGTGCTGCCGTTTGTTACATTACTGAGTTCTTGCGTGTGTTTCTGCTGCCTTTGCTTTGTGTCTGCCTGGCTCTGGCAGACCGATGCCATGGACACTCTCCAGAGCCTCTTGAGGAGTAAATGCTGTTGCTGTGTGGTGGATCTCTACTCTGAGCCCTCTTTCTGCCATGAACATCATTCCCGTGCCTTTCCCTCTCTCTCCCAGGTCAAGTCTTTATACAAGTAGGGAGCAGAATTAGGGGCCAGAGCCATCCAGTATCGAGTGTGTTTGTATGTGCCCAACCAGGGTATCTGTGCTGCTGAACTCCAGTCTTTATACAAGTAGGGAGCAGAATTAGGGGCCAGAGCCATCCAGTATCAAGTTTGTGTGTGCCCAACCAGGGTATCTGTGCTGATGAACTCCACTCATTGGAACCTTGCTTCCCCTGGAAACTGTTTCAGTTCTGTCCTTAAAAATGGGCTAAAAATGTCCTGCAGCTCGTCCCTCTGGTCCTTAAATCCCTGTTAATGCTTCCCCTGTGCTTGCATTTTGTCTCCCCGTGGTTCTGCTGAGGTCAGACTTCCCTTTTGTCTTCTTTCCCTTCTGCCTTCCGCTAACGAGATGTTTTTATGATTCCTCAGCATTCCGGGTGCTTTTGTGAAGTGCAGGTTAAAAGTACAGGCTGTTAATGCAACAAATGCTGCCCTGCTGGCTGGCTGCAAATGCCCGAGGGGAGCAAACTGGGACATCTCCCAGCACGTCCTTCCTGCCCTGTCCCGCTAATCCCTGCGCAGGCTCTTGCCCCTCACTGCCGTGTTTGTTCCCAGTGTTTGCCAGGATTATGCCATTGGGAAAGGGGGTGGCTGGGAGGGTGAACGTGGAGGCTGGGCTGGATTTCTGCCCTTCCCCTGGCAGTGGAGTGTCCGGCTGCACTTTGATCCCTGCAGGGAGGCTTGGCAGAGGCAGCTGGCGCTCTGCCCGTGCTGGGAACGGGCTCCACAGCACCCCTCGCTGCAGTCCCTGTGGGACAGAGGGTGGGAGCGTGTGGGTCACGATGAGGCCCCTGCTCTGGGCTGCCTGCAGCCAGCTGCTGCCCCGGGGACCTGGGCTCTGTGCGCCCAAGCCGGCTGTGACCACTATGGTGACCACCTCACACCACAGCCTGCGGCCCCCGGCCCCTCCGGCCACCTCCAGCTCCCCACCCAGTGCCTTTGCGGGGTTCCTCCAGCCCCTGGTCCCAGGGAGCAGAGCCCCCAGCTGCTGGAGCTCGCGGTTCAACGTGCCCCCCAGTGCCCTACACGTGGCCCAGCCTGTGGGAGTCTGCTCCATGATGAGACTTCCCATGCAGGCGTTGGCGGAGGGACTGGACGCGGCGTTTGTCGGTGTTCCGTTGGACACAGGCACGTCTAACCGGCCAGGAGCCAGGTAAGGGCCAGCCAGGGAAGCTGGTGCTTCCCTCTGGCCATCGGGCATGGCTCTCCTGTGGTGAGGATTGCTGGGAACAATGCCTGGTGGCGTTTCCCAGCCGTGCCATCGCCCAGGTTCGGCCCGCGTCAGATCCTCGCCGAGTCCACCATGGTGAGGAGGTACAATGGGGGCACCGGGACGGCGCCGTTCGACTCCCTGCGGGTGGCCGACATCGGGGACGTGAACGTGAACCTCTACAACCTGCCTGACAGCTGCCGCCTCATCCGGGAGTCCTACCAGGAGACTCATGGCCTCCGGCTGTGTGCCCCTCACCTTGGGTAAGGAGCCCGTGTCTCCCTGTCCTGCCACGATGTCCTGGCTCCGTCAAACTCCCTCTCCTCCTCCTCCCATCATTCAATCCAGACCTGGCAGAAGGCGAGCGATGAATCCATCCCCTGCACGGGCTGTTGTGCTGTATCGTGGGTATATTCACAGGCGTTCAGCTGAACAGAAGGTTCTGTAATGCCTCTTGCTTTGGGTCAAAAATGAGGAGGATGGGTCAATCTGTAAATACAACCAGTGACGTGGTTTTGGTGTCCTGTTGAGCAGGATCCAGAGCAAAAGCAGGTTTTGTCCCTTGTGTCCCTCCAGCTGAGTGAGAACCAGGCTTTGCACGAGGCCTGATTTGGGTGCTCCTTCAAGTTTGCAGCTGTTACTGCTTGGCCTCGCCGAAGGAAGTGAGTGTGTGGAGTAACGAGGGGCAAGTCACCAGTTACAGCATCCTCGGAAGCTGAGCAAATGTCTATTTATAAGCCAAATCAAAGGTCCTGCTCCACAGGCTGTCCCAGCTGGCAGTCCTGCATATCTGGTCCTCCCTGGAAGGAAGACCAGGAGGAGAGGACCCAGGAGAGGAGAGAAGAAGCAACCTGCACCTGAGAGTGTTTGTTTTCCTTTGGCAATGAAGCCCTGCATAAACAAGCGCAGGATAAACACAAAGAGGGAAAAAATGACTTGGGAACAAAAGTAATGAGTGCTGAGCAGCTCTTGCAGTGTGTTCCCCCTCCTCCCTGTGTCCTCTTGCAGGTGGAGATCACACCATAACATACCCAATCCTGCAGGCCCTGGCCGCAAAGTAAGTTTCTAATCTGGAGATGGAGAGAAAGGACCTGGGAAAGAGCCTCAGGAAGGCTCCCGGTTTGCTGTCGCTGCTGTTGGCAGGGCCACCATGCACGGGACAGGACTAACGTGGCCACCCTGTCTCGACCAGGCACGGTCCCGTGGGACTGGTGCACGTGAATGCTCACACCGACACCGGAGACGCGGGGCTGGGGGAGAAGATCTACCACGGGAGCCCGTTCCGGCGCTGTGTGGAGGAAGGGCTCCTGGACTGCGGCCGCGTGGTACAGATCGGCATCCGAGGCTCCTCCTATGACCCCGATCCCTACAAGTACTGCCGGGAACAGGTAAACTGATCCGCAGCCGAGCGCTGGGTGCTCTCTCTGCCATAAATACCACGTCAGTAATATTTACTTGGCTTCAGCAGGGAAATAAATACATTTTTTGCCTCTTGTTCCATGCCAGCGGCTTGTCTGCAGGACAAGCACTCCCGGCTGAGTATCAGCTGAGCAGAGAGTAAAAAAGTGTATGGGCAGCAGAAGGTGTTTCCAGGTGCACTTCTGCAGCGTCGCCCTGGAATGAGGATTGTTCCCGGTAGATATTCCCCAGCAGGGCAGGGGATGCTCCTCATTTTCACCCTTTCCCTAAGCAGGTGCCTGTGTGTCTGTGCTCCCGCAGGGTTTCCGGGTGGTCCCGGCTGAGGAGTGCTGGATGAAGTCCCTGGAGCCGCGGATGAGGGAGGTGAGGGCACAGATGGGGGACAAGCCAACGTACATCAGCTTCGATATCGACGGGCTGGACCCCGCGTACGCCCCGGGCACCGGCACCCCGGAGATAGCCGGGCTCACACCTGCGCAGGTGAGGGGCACACCGCTGCCCTTCCCGGGGGGAAGGGGACGTTTTGCTCCCTTTAAAGGAGGTCGTTTCACCAGCACAGCAAAGTGGAAGTTCAGGGAGGCCAGGAAGTGTTTCCTTGTGGTGATGAGGAAGGGAAATGTGGAACTGATATGATTTGGTCTGTAGAGGTTGGGTTTCCTTACTGGAATATGGGGAAAGCAGAGCCCTGACCGGTCTGCTACGTCAGATGTGTTTCTTGATCCCAAATCCATTCCTTCCCTAGGCTCTGGAGATTATTCGTGGCTGCAAAGGCCTGAACATAGTGGGCTGTGACCTTGTGGAAGTCGCACCGATGTACGATGTCTCTGGTGAGTCTGAAGATGCCTGAGGACAAGACGAGTGCCTGGCACAGGCAGCTGTGGGTGGAAGCCATTGGATATACCCAGATTTTTTCCTTTTTTTGTCTTCTTTTTTTTAGGCAACACAGCCCTCCTGGGGGCAAACCTACTGTTTGAGATGCTGTGTGTCCTCCCAGGAGTGAAGACACTGTGAGGGCAGTTCCCACCTGCCCTGGGGCAACGCTACTCTGCATCCTCAGCCAGGCTTTCCACGTCCCCTTCCCTTCAGCTGGCTGCAGCCAGCATGGGCTTTGCAGCACAAAATAAATGCCATTTACCACTAGAAAAGGTACTTTTAAGCTGAGAAACTTAGGGAACAGGCTAGACACCCCATTTAACTGGGCTCTGGAGCTTTGGAGTTGGCCTGGGAAAGGGATAGATGAGGCTAATGCCATTTTGCCTCTGGAATGACTCACCCAGCTCATAGGGCTCCTGGAAAAACTGTCACTGGTAGAAGGTTTGTCCCATTAGGATGTGGCAGCAGGACAAGGAATGTAGAAGAAAGGAGGGCATGAAGGGGGCCTGGGCCTCCTGCTTGAGAGCAGGGAGATATTTGACTAGATTTCCTGCTGGTGGAATAACCAGGAGTTTCCTAGGGCAGGAGAGGTTTATGCTCCTGGAATTTCTGAGAGGACATGGAGGCGAGGTTGGTTTGTACATGGAGACAGAGCCACCTCATCACACATTAAAATAGTTTATTTTGGTTGCGAACCTGTAATTGTCTTAAAACAAAATGACATCAGTGCCTGTTCACAAATACAAAAACAAAACAAAACAACCGAAAAACCCCAAAAATAAAAAAGACAAGTTTGCCAAATAAGTTAATTCCCCCCCTCCCAGTATCAAAAGTGCAAAATAGGTACCTAGTTTTCAGTCCTACTTGTCAGGCTGCGCTCGTGTCCTGGCTCCTGGTTGCTGTGGGTGAAGGGCAGAGACAGGGACAGGAGGAGTTTGGGAACAACCTCCACTCTGGGGCCTGTATCCCTTCGCCTCAGCTCCGAGCACTGTGCCATCGCTCAGATCTCACTAGGAAAGTGCACTAGGACCGGATTTCCTCAATCTTTGGATTACGAACCACCACGCGTGGAACAGAATCGCAAGTGTTTAGGAAATGATGGGGGGTGCCAGCTCACGGCTGCTGGGAGACATCCCGGGATAAGCAGCTCTGACCGCGGTCTCAAGACAGCAAACACCCGGAGTGCCACGCTGGTACTGCAGCCAACTAAACCAGGGGTCAGAGCAGCTTGGCTTTTGCTTCAAACCAGGCAAAAGTTTCCATAAAAATCAGGAGCTGTGCTCCCGTCCAGCTGCAGCCGGTACGGGTGGACCGATGCAAGCACTCCCTCAGCTCAACCCTGGCTGAAAGGGGAGGTTACCTGTGCTAAAAAGAAAATAAACCCAAGGATTCTGGCAGCGTGCAACACACACAGTGGATGTGAAGGCCATAAAGCCTTCTCCCCTTCCTCAGGGCTAGGCTGAATTCCCTCGCTGTAGCATAACTAGGCACTTTTTTTCACGAGTCGAGGGTTTTCTCCTTGCTTCTGATAGCTGAAGAGACAGCAGAGACCCAGAGAGCATTCTGCTTTTGCAAACGTTTAAGACGTTACGTGGAGCCTTCTGCTGGGCCAAAACCTATTCCAGCCACATCCTGCATGGCAAGCTGTGGGAAAAGAGCAGGAGTGCTGTGGCGATTGCTCCATCCACGTGGCAATAAAGTCTAGAAGCATCAGGCTGGTGCTTCATTCCCCCTCTACTCTCTGTCAGCGCTGCCTGTGCGCCTTCACAGGAGCTCCTGGGCAGGGAGAAGGCCTCACCTTCCTTCCTTCTTCCTTCCCTCTACTTTAGTGCCTCATTCCGCGGCCCAGAGCACACTGGGCTGGAATTAATTAACCTCACGTAGGGTTGGTTTGTAGCATTGCAGCCTTTATTTGAAGCACGTTTTACAGGGGATCTAAGGTACCTGTGGGGGTTGGAGCATGCCAGTCTGCTCCCAGGATGGGGAAATGCAGCGAGGCAAGGCTTTGGGAGCGATTAGGGCATGTAAGGAGTGCAATGACTGGAGCATTCCCAGCTTCTGTGCAGGATCAGCAGCTAGCTCAGGGCTTGGCAGTTATTCCTACTGACTGGCTGCTCTGCTAACTAAGGTGGCAAGGGCTGTGTCTGGAATTAACACCACGTGCTCACTGAGTGCTCTGTGTTCCAAGCCCTGTGGCAAAAGCCACTGGCCCCCATCCCTGTGCTTTGGCAGTGCCAGAGCCTGGCAGTGCCGCAGGGCTCCGGATCCACGGAAGGAGGAGGCCTGGGCACCAGTGTCAGCCCCGGAGCAGTGAAAAGGAAGAACAAACCTCACAGGATTTCAGTCCTGGCCACAAAGAGAAGCCCTGCTGCGTCGCTTGGTTCCTCGAGGAGTGTTAAGCAGCCACGAGGCTGCTGCTTGTCCTCGCTCTGCCTTACCCAGGGCCACCCTTTCCCTGCGGTGTTGGAAGCGGCTGTCGAGGCACTGCTACAGCAAAGCATGGTCCAGACCCAGTGCTGTGCAGCTGTTCTAACCTCACACACCCCCATGGCTTCCAAAAGACAAAAGAAATACCCAAGCAAACAAACACAAAGCCACGGGAGCAGCCTGAGTGTGGGGAGGTTTGGGGCAAGAAGGAAACGGGCGAGAGGCTGAAACCCAACATCTCAACCCCCTGACTAAACCAAAGGAGCTTCACACGCACGCAACGGTCTGATGATACAGCACTTCTGGGGCAACATTTCAAGAATACAATCGTTGAAGGATGAGGTTCCTCGATACAAAGGAAGGTTGTTTGTACTACAGCTGGAAAGGTGTTTGCAAGGAGCCCGGGTGACTCCCTGGCAGCTACGTAGAGTTTTTTTACACATCTACTGGCTCATAGCAGCTCACGCCTACAATCTGAGGACGCAGGTAAAGTTATGGCTCTAGGATACATTGTCTAAAATCGACAGAAGCAGAAAAGGCATCTGAAAAATCAACGTGACATTTAAATGGCTCAACACTTTTGACAGTATTTTACGGCCGTGCCCTTTCCCTCCCTGTTACGGTTCAGCCAGTGAAGCTGCAGGTGGAACCATGACACGAGGAGCATGAAACATGCAGATCACCCACGAGCCCGCACCACGGGAGAGTCCCAGCTAAGGTTTGCTACAAGGGAGATGCTCCTGACCGGGTTCTGCATCACTTACCATGGGGAAAGCCGAGAGAGTATGACTGCCTGGTGGGAGGAGGCCTTTCAGAAGGGCAGGGCCTGGAGGGTCTGCAGGGTCTTGCCGGAGTTACACCATGCACCATGGGCTAAGCACACGGGGACAGGGAGGGAGAACCGCGACCCGGCCTGCGTCACCAGCCGCGGCTGGTCCGCACCCAGGGAAGTCATGGGGTTCTTCAGCCGAGGTAAAACAAGAGATGGGACAGGGGCGACTCGGGAAGCAGATGAGGCAGGACGAGAAGGGCAAAACAGACTTCTTGGCTCTTCGGTTGTATGGCGTCCAAAGACACGGTGGGGCGGTGGAGGGCACGTGGGTACGCTTGGCTGCACTCCCGGGCTCCGGATGCGGGAGGCGTGTTCTAATTGCCGGCTCCAGGAGAGTTCATCTAAAACCTAAGGTCCATTCATCACGCTTGTTTGAGTATTCCTGGAAAGAGCTGTCCCTTGTCATCTTCATAAAAAGTTTGTGCCTTAGAATCTCTGTAAAATCCCTCAGTCTAGCGCGGGCCACGAGGGGATATAGAACCTCTGTAGGGAACCCTCTAGAAGGCGTTCCATCCAAAAGGACAATTTGTGTAATTTGTTTTTAATGGATCTAGAGCCCGGGCTGCAGGAGGATTTCCCTCTGGCTTCCGCATGTTGTAAAGCATCGTAATCCTCGCACGATCCCAGGGTTCCCCCCTCGTCCCCTGATCTGTGAGGCTTAAAGAGGCAGAAGTATTTCTTGTGGCCGTTCAGAGCCAGGACATAGCCCGTGTAGTCACGCTCGAGGAAATGTTTGTCGTACTGGTTTGGGATGGGGGCCGCATCCTGTGCAAACTCCAGCAGATACTCCAGCCACTCCCGGTACTTGTCCAGGCTGAGGAAGGAGAAGTGAAGAGAGCTGCTCCTGGGGGAAGAACAGAGAAGACAGTGGGATTAACATGTGTCCCGAGTCTGGCTGGATTCCTACTGGACACGTAAGGAATTGTCAACAAGGGCAGGGCAGTGCTGTGTTGCTGCAGCTCCTTTTTCAGCTCAGTCTATGCAGCACTGTCGTGCTTTCTGTATGTCAAAACACGGGTACAGCCAAAGTGGCACCAGCACCTGACCCCTCTGGCCACCATCATTAAGTCTGGCTGGGAAGGGCCTCTCGGTTTTTGGTGGCTCATTGCCACTGATGAGGGCAGAGGCCGCTTCGCTCGCCAGAAGTGTTCGCTCCTGGCAACGGAGCCAACCCCGCTCCTCACGTGTCACCAGAGCAGCATCCCACAAGTGGTTAACACAGCAACAGACGTCCGGGAGGGCCCAGCCTACCCTGTGAATGTGTAGACTTCCAGGGCAAACTTCTGGAGCAGGGGGGTTTTGGTGGAGTTGGACAGGATCAAGACGACATTCATATGCCCTGGCCTCAGGCGCACCAAGTTACTGGTGTAGTTGATGTCCGTCAGCTCAGTCACCTCAACAAAGCTCTTTTTGGGAATCCTGCTGCAACAAAAAGACCGAGTGAAAGGGGAGCAAGGGACTGGGAGCAGCTGAGGATGGAGAAACTCAGAGTGCGTTTGCCAGCCCCTTATGCTGAGCCATCCCTGTGCCCTGTAGCCAAAGCTAGTATAACTGTTGCAATGGTTTGGATCTCCCTCAGGTTTGGATCTCCCTCAGCAAGTGTGTCAGACCTTTACCCATCCCCTAAGGATGCTGTCTTGGGCAAACTTGGTGGGAATTGTTTAATAAGCAGATTGGTGTCCCCCTGTCCTTGCTGGCTGGGTCCTGGCTGTGCACTGCTCCTCCTTCCTTGCTGTGCCTGCACTGCCCTGCACAACTGCACTATGTCTGTGCAACTTCAGCACTTCTCTGCTCTTCACTAACCCTCCCTGCACAGCTGCTCCCCGAGCAACGCTTCCGCAGAAAACCTTCCGGAGAAGTTAGAGAGGGAACCTGTTACTCTCTTTGCTGAAGCTCGCGTCGCTCTTCTCTGTCTTTGCGGTGGTTTCTTCCTTCCCTGAGGGTGGAGAGTCCCTCGTGTCACTCGAATCACTGCAGAGGAAGGTGATTTTGTGTGTGTTTAGGGCCTTGGGTTGGCCTGAGGAGCTATCCCTGAGGGCATTTTGGTGTGCACTCACCTGAAAGCCTGAACAATAACGGTGCCAAAGAGAATGAAGAGCGCGGAGAAGAGCAAGGACAAGAGTGGCATCATTTCTCGCCTGAGGGGAAGATGTGCAAGCAGCAGTCAGGTCTGTGAGTTCACATCTTCTGCCTCCATTTCAGTTCCTGCCTACCTCAGATAACACTGTGTGCCCTCCCCAGAAACTCAGCATGTTTCTCGGGTTTTAAAGACCATCAAGTTTTTGAGTGCTGTCCTGCTCCCACCCAAAAGGAGGCTAAAATTGGATCTGTTTTAAAATAAGGTGACAGGGAAGCAGTGAAAACGAACAATGGATGCCAAATTCATACCAGTTACTGTGAAACAAACTGTCCCAGCAGTCTGAGATGTAGTCCAGCGTGGAGTAGAACCATCGGATAAGGAACATCTGTTCGAAAAGAATGAAAAGCAAAAATAACAAATGACAAAACTGCTATAAAGAGCGCCAACAGGTTCAGAGCACACCACGAGCTTCCTTCTGTAAGCAAGGCATTGTCTAAGAGTTTTGCCTTGGTCTTTTAAAATATAAATATTGCCTTTGAACAACCATAATGGGAATGTCCACAAAGGTAACACGGACGTCAGGCATCAGGAAAGGCTGTGCACTTACGGGAGCGAGCTCGTCGTTCAGGTCTGCCACAACGGTCTCTGATGAGAGAAGGCCAGGGTCTGTCCTCAGCTGGTCCAGGAGATCCAGGAGGATGAAGTTGTCCTCTTTGCTGCCTTGCCAGGCCTCCTCCAAGGCTTTGTAGGCAATCTTCCCTGCATTATTGCGTCTCTCCAGAATGACCACCTGGATGAGCCAAGAGCATGGCACACGTCAGAGAGGAAGGGGCTTTTTGTTTTCTAGACAGATGATTAATTTCAAACCACTGCCCAGAATTAGGTGTCAGATCGAGGTACAGCATCAATTAAATGACAGGGTAAAAGAAGAAAAGATTAAAAAAATAAGAGGAAGCCCTCACAGCTGATCTTCCGCGATATTTCTCCTCATCCATGAGCAAGGCATCTGCAAATTCCGGCTGCCGATCGCTGTAGATGTGCACAAACTTCAGCGTGTCTTTTGTGTTGGCCACAGCAAAAGTCAGAAAGGCCTCAAAAGCCTCGGCAAACTTCTCTCCTTCCCCGGTAAGCAAGACCACACAGTGCCTGGGTGACACAACGAGGTGGGGGATTAAGAGCCAGTCTGGAGGTGAGAGGGAATGACCAACCCCTTTCCTCTTGCCAGAACAACCCCGATGAGCCAGAAACCTCTCTGACAGCGGGGCTACTGAACATGATCCAATGCAGTCATTGCTCTTTTCCCTCAGAATCAAACCAAAAGTGACTCTAGGAGCAGCCCCAGAGCCTTGGGAAACAAAACGGGGACATGTCACTTACTTCCGCTGACGGTGAGACTTCTTCACAGGACACAGCTCCTGGAACAGCCTCTGGCTGGTGAGTCTGGCCACCATGAGGAACTTATTCTGGGAAAGGAAGTCATCAATGAGCTGCTTTTTCATTTCTCGTGCCTGGCAAGGACAAAGAAAGTAGAAGTCAGAAATGAGCAGGAAGAGGAGGGGAAAGCTGTTGGATATTCCTGGAGAAGGCTGCCAGCCCTTGTGGTCCTCCCTGCAATCATCCAAGATGTTTTGAGGCCCCAAGACTGGGAAGTTACACATGTCTCTCCTCCCCAACATGTTGGAGTCCCCCAGGCTTCCCCTGTCCTAACACGCCCTCTCATTCTCCTCCATTCTCCCTGAGTTTAGGCTGAGAACAAACACTCCTCCTCCAAGCTGCACCACTGACCAACCTCTCGCTGCCAGCTCGGTCAGAAAAGCTCCGCGCCCGTTTTCCCTAAGCTCTTGGAGAGGGCTCTGAGCGATACCTGCACAACGTCAGCGGGCCGGTCGATGTGCTCCTTGAAGACCATCATGGTGGGGGTGTAGACGTTGATGTTGTACTGGCTGGACAATTCTTCAGTGCCTCGGAGTCCGACGTACACGTACCCAAAGGACAGGTAATCCCGGTAGGCAAAGGCCGTCAGCTGGGTGGGAGGGAATCCCCAGCACGTGTTTATGTCACAGACTGAGCATTTCCCCCCCAGTGCCCATGGTGACTTTACTCCAAGAACACATCCCGCTGTTTGAATGCCACTGGATGTGCTGTGAGAAGTACGAGCCCTTCCTCTCCCTCACTGAACCAAATTTTGTGTCCTCTTAGTCATTGTGCTGAGAGCCTCCATGAATCCACAGCTTTCTTTACAGCCTGACACGTTGTAGGGTAGCAGGGGCTTCTTGGGAAATGGGATTTTCAACAACCCAAATTAGATATGCCACAAACATCTCTCACTCCCAACAAAGGTTATGCACCTGTGTTGCTGCTACCTCTGAAACACACCTGCACCTTCACACCCATGAAGGGTAACTGTGTCAGCACAAAGGAACAGACTCCTAACAAAGCTGGTCACCTGGCCATGTCACTTCCAACCTGCACAAATCACCTGCCTCTCCTTGAACCAGTCAGTGGTGTCTGGAGGCATCAGTCCCCCTCTGCTCCTGGCAGTGGCGTGTTTTCCTTTGGAACATCTGGATTTATAAAGAAGTCAACCATGCAGTGAGAGAAGTGACATTACCTTGTATAATAACGGCACGACTGGCATGTGATCGAACAGCAGCACGTGGGGCTTGTTGTCCTTCCTCCAGTCGGACAGAAAGCGGATGTAGTTTTTATCTGTAATCTTTAGACAGAGGCAGAGCATTAGTTTAATCTCTGAGCTGTCAGACACCAGCAACGCTCTGCAAGGAGGTGTCTGAACGAGGGCTGAGCCTGAAAAGGCTGTCCAGGTGTTGTGGGAAGCAGGTTGGTCTTTCCAACAGGTATTCCCGATTAATGAATGAGTTAAACCCATCATTCTTCACCTCCCTCAGCCCTCCTAGTTATTGCAGCCTCTGTCAATGCCATTCCAAGTCAATGCCAACAGCACTGTTGTTCTCCTGTTTCCTGGGACCATATTCTTCACATACATACATACATACATACATACATACATACATACATACATATATATATATATATATATTCTGGGACCATATTCTTCACATACATACATACATATATATATATATATATATATATATTCTGGGACCATATTCTTCACATACATACATACATATATATATATATATATATATATTCTGGGACCATATTCTTCACATACATACATACATATATATATATATGTATATTTATACAGATATATGTATATCTATTAAAAATATAAAGTATATATTTTTATATATATGTGTGTATATATATATATATATATTTATATATAAAATGGGAATCCAGAGGTTAAAAGGCACCTGAGAGCTCCATTAAACCTGCTCTGTTTCAGGTGTGATACCTCTCAGAGAGGACATAAATGGCTGCATTTACTGTAGAAGGGGAAACAATCCCTATTTTTGGGGCGAGAAGTCAAATAACTCCAATACCCAGAAGACAAGTCAAGAGTCCATTGAGGAAGGTGGCCCCTGGTAAAGATCCCAATGGAAAATGAAGTGAGGTGAACAAGGCCACAAGCAGAGGCCAGGCAGGTGAGAGTGCTGTGGGGGTTGACCCAGCCACATCGCACTGAAAGGGGCAGTGGGCATTTTAGGACTCTGTCAAAAATCACCGGAAGGCTGAAATACAGGAATATTTTATCATTTAGGAGGTTTTACTTATGGCTTTGAAAGGACTCATGCTGCCAGCTTTTTTCAAAGGTCTGAAGGAAAACTGGACAAAACAAACTGGACTTTGTGTCAGTGAGTTTTAGGAGACGTGACCTATGAGGTAACGAGTGGTCCCTAATTTGCTGGATGAAATGCCAAGAAAGCAGGAGGGAAGTGAAATCCAGCAGGTTCCTGTCCTAGGACAGCTTGGGTAGAGCCCTGGCAGCTGTGGGGTGCCAGTGCTGGGGGCAGCTGGCACTAGAATCACTGGTGTGACCACGCGGTAGCAGGACCAGCTCTTTTCAAGAAGTGTTACAGAGCTGCGGGGTGGGAACGCTTGTGACAGCTCCAGGGTTTGGAGCTTTGTGACACAGATCAGCGTGGAGCCTGAATTAAACAGATTAGCAACTGAAACAGCCAAGGAGAGAGGGATCTCCAGGCAGAGAGGAGCAGCGGCACCTGACGCCCCTGCTAGAACCTACCTTTTCAACAAGATTCCCTGGCAGAAGGTTCTCCACGAATTGCCGCAGGTTTTCCCGAACCACAGCGTTGTGGAAGAAGGTTATTTTCCCGTTAATGAGCCCCAGCAGGGTCGGAGTGCTGTGGGCACCCAGATGATGGGCGAGGCGCCGTTCATACCCTGCGTGAACGACGCCAATTCCCGCTCCTGGAAAAGGAGAGCACCGGCTTCACCTGAAAGATCCCCAGCAACCCAAATGCCCAGTGGAAAATTGATGACCTGCTCCTTTGTCCAGCACCCTGCTTTGGCGTTAGGAATGTTTGGGAAAGCATTAGGGTAAATCCCTGAGGACATCCACAGGGTCTAAACTGGGTCATACAAACCTGAAGGCAAACCACTGCAGCCTCACTGGGCGAGGGACACACACCCAACCCCAACAACCTCATCCTTACCCAGTGCCTCCAGCTCCTGAGCAACTTCCTTCCACACGGGCTCGATGTGGATGCAGCTGAAGCACCAGTCCGAGGTGATTTTAATGAGGTAAGGCTTCTTGAAACTATCCGGCACGATTTCATTGATGTAGTGGGAAAAGTGGAGCAAATACTTCTCGTCGGAGGTGTCGCGCCTCTCCGAATTGAAAGGGAAATGGAAGAAGGACTCGTCAAAATAGAAGCCGTCGTGGAAGCGGTGGAACTGGCGATGCTGCTGCTGAGAGAAGCCCTGGCTTTCCCCGGCGTCTCCGTAGCGATCAAAGTTTGCCCTCTTTTCCTCATTGGAGAGAATCTGGAAAGCAAATGATAGAAAAATGATTGCCTGGAACCATGAGGGGGAACTGCCCTGACAGTAATCCCTTAGTAAATAATGTAAGGAATGTGCAGCCTTTGCTGTGCGTCAGAATTTTGGAAAAAGGAAGCATCAAATCTTTCTAGGCTCACTGTGGTAAATAAGGGTAAAAAACCCTCAAAGCCCAAAGAAAAGGAGCCCCTAAATCCAGACTGCTGTACCCACTTCTGTCATCAACAGCTCCTTGGGTCTGAACATCCTGTGTTCTGAGCACAAACACTCTTTTCTGGAGTGGCTTTTGCTGGTGTCTCTGAATCTGGAGGGTTCAGAAAGTGGCAAAAGTTTCACTGAGCAGCCAGAAGGCCTGCAGAGAAACTGCATTTTTTAGCAGGGAAATAAGGATTTATTTTGATTTCCATGGGCTTCGCTGCCACAAACTGGGGTGACCAATTTCCAGAACGTGCAAATAACTACTGCTAAGAACAATTTGAGGTGACCAAAGCCCTGTGATGATTAACATTGTTTACATCACCCCAAAATGCTTTTATGTATGTGTGACAAAGTCAACACGCTGCCCAGCTGGGCAGGGCTTGGGCAATACCCGCTCTTTCCTCCTTTGAGGCTTTTTAGGTAGAACAGGGCAGACCTGTAGCAAAGTATTTGCAGCAGAAACCATGCTGGTTGACTCCAGTGGCTCTGTCAACAAAGCTGAGCAAACTTTTTGGGTGGGTACTGTCCACCTCCACAGGGTCAAGCACCCTTCCCACACAGAAATACACAGGAAAAGCACAAAGCCATGTACGGAAAAATAAGGTCACGTAATGTTAAAGATAGCAGGAGTTTACAGGAAGCACGTGTTACCTCGTAGGCCTTGCTAATCTGGATGAATTTGTCCTCTGCTCCCGGGTCCTTGTTTTTATCAGGGTGCCTATGGGGCAGAACCAGAGCAAAAGGAGTCAGTGGGGGGCATGGGGAGCTGTCGGCCTCTGTTTGGAGGTGAGGAGGACATGGGCAGTGAGGGCGTGCAGTGACATCCCCGAGGCTGAGATCGGATTTACACCCAGCACGTGCTGTCCCTGCCCAAACCCCATCCCAAAATGCGGCACTGGGATGTGTGGACCTGTCCCTCTGTCTGCTCCGTCCCCAGCAGCCTGAGCCCAGCACACGGAGCGTCTCTTTCCTAGCAATGCCTCCCTCGGCTGCTGCCCTACACAACTACCGGGTTCTTCCTTAAACCACTTCCTGCCATGGCCTCGGGGATGTCTCTCACAGAACAACATGGGCTCTAAAAGCTGCAGGTAAGCCTATTTTATTCATTTTATTTCTGTGCCGTAAGCCCGCCTCTCAGCACACACCGCCTGTATGAGGAGCACGACGTTTGCACGTCCAACGCATTTCCCTTCCACAGCACAGGGACTGAACGGCCCTTGGACATCAGGGCATCAAGCTGAGACTTCAACCCTTGTGTATTACAAGTTCCCAGGGAGGAGTTTTTCTCCCCACAGCCAGACTCCAAGAGAACTTTTCCCCCCATCACTTGACTGGGAGAACTTTTTCCCCTTGTAGCCAGACTCCAGGAGAACTTTCCCCCCCACAGCCAGACTCTGGAAGAACTTTCCCCCCACAGCCGGACTCTGAGAGAACTTTTCTCCCTGTAGCCTGATTCTGGGAGAACTTCTTCCCTTTGCAACCAGACTCTGGAATAACTTTTTTCCTGTAGCCAGACACTGGGAGAATTTTTCCCCCATAGCCACACTCCAGGAGAACTTTGCCCCCGTAGCCAGACTCCGGGAGAATTTTCCCACCCTAGACAGACTCTGGGAGAACTTTTCTCCCTGTAGCCTGATTCTGGGAGAACTTCTTCCCTTTGCAACCAGACTCTGGAATAACTTTTTTCCTGTAGCCAGACACTGGGAGAATTTTTCCCCCATAGCCACACTCCAGGAGAACTTTGCCCCCGTAGCCAGACTCCGGGAGAATTTTCCCACCCTAGACAGACTCTGGGAGAACTTTTCCCCCTGTAGCCGGATTCCGGGAGAACTTTTCCCCCCCACCATAAGCAGACTCTAAGCGAACTTCTTCCCCCGCCGCCAGACTCCAGAGGGTTTTACAGCACGGATAGCTGGCATGGATGAAACCTACGTGTTCCAGGCTGACTCCCGGCCTGCGAGGAAGCCGGGGCGCACAGCCAGGCGAGGCGGCTCACGCCACCGCGGCCGCGGGGCCCGGCGCCGTCACCGAACCGAGGCCGCGATCCGCTCCCGGGGCCGGGCGGAGGGGGTGCAAGGGCAGCACGTACCATTCGCGGGCGAGCCGCTTGTAGGCCTTCTTGATGTCGGCCTGGCTGGAGCTCCGGCCGACCCCCAGCACGCGGTACGGGTCGAATTCGCCCGGCGCGGCCGCTCCCAGCGCCGGCAGCAGCAGCAAGAGCAGCACGCAGCCGGCCCGGCGCGGCTCCATGGTCCGGCGCGGCCCGCGGGCGGAGGGAGCGCGCGGGCCGCCCTCCCGCACCCAGCGCCGCCGCTTCCGGCGCGCCCGCCCGCCGTCCCCATGGAGACCGAGCGCTTCCGGGAAACCGGGACTGCCGCGGGAGGATGCTGGCAGGTGAGGCCCTGCGGGAGAGCTCATGTCGGCTCAGAAGCTGGGGCAGTGCCTGGGCTGCGTTCGGAATGGGAATGGTGGCAGCCGGGAGCGCCTGCCGTGTCCTGGGGGGCGTCGGGCCAGGGAGGGGATTGTCCCGCTCTGCTCGGCGCTGGGGCGGCCTCACCTGGGATATTGAGGGCAGGTGTGGGCACCGCAATGTAAGAACGATATTAAGGTGTTAGAAAGCGTCCAAAGGAGGGCAGTGAAGTTGGTGAAGGGCCTTGAGGGGAAGCGGAGCGGCTGAGAGCACTTGGTCTGTTCAACCTGGAGGAGACTGATCCCGGTTACAACTTCCTTGTGAGGGGAGGAGGAGAGACAGACACTGATCTCTGCTCAGTGACAGTGACAGGACCCGAGGGAATGGCCTGAAGTTGTGTCAGGGAGGTTTAGGTTGGATGTTAGGAGAAGGTTCTTCCCTCAGAGGNCGGCTCCATGGTCCGGCGCGGCCCGCGGGCGGAGGGAGCGCACGGGCCGCCCTCCCGCACCCAGCGCCGCCGCTTCCGGCGCGCCCGCCCGCCGTCCCCATGGAGACCGAGCGCTTCCGGGAAACCGGGACTGCCGCGGGAGGATGCTGGCAGGTGAGGCCCTGCGGGAGAGCTCATGTCGGCTCAGAAGCTGGGGCAGTGCCTGGGCTGCGTTCGGAATGGGAATGGTGGCAGCCGGGAGCGCCTGCCGTGTCCTGGGGGGCGTCGGGCCAGGGAGGGGATTGTCCCGCTCTGCTCGGCGCTGGGGCGGCCTCACCTGGGATATTGAGGGCAGGTGTGGGCACCGCAATGTAAGAAAGATATTAAGGTGTTAGAAAGCGTCCAAAGGAGGGCAGTGAAGTTGGTGAAGGGCCTTGAGGGGAAGCGGAGCGGCTGAGAGCACTTGGTCTGTTCAACCTGGAGGAGACTGATCCGTCTGCAGCTTCCTTAAGGAGAGACAGACACTGATCTCTGCTCAGTGACAGTGACAGGACCCGAGGGAATGGCCTGAAGTTGTGTCAGGGAGGTTTAGGTTGGATGTTAGGAAAAGGTTCTTCCCTCAGAGGGCACTGGTCGGGCACTGACCGGGCTCCCCGGGGAACGGTCACAGCACTGAGCCTGTCTGAGTTCAAGGAGCATTTGGACACCACTTTTGGGCACATGATGTGGCTCTTGGGGTGTCCTGTGCAGGACCAGGGCTTGGACTCGATGATCCATGTGGGTCCCTTCCAACTCAGCATGTTCTGTGATTCGGTTTTGGTTTTTTGCTAAGTCATGTTTATCCAAAGTCAAGGAGTTCTTTCTTGTCTCGTGCTCTGGCAGTGAGGAGGTTCACAAAGGAAACTGCGAGGGAGCACAGATGGGGCAGGTGACTCGAACTGGCCAAAGGGATATTCCACACCGTAGAATGGCCAGTATATAAACTGGGGAGAGTTACTGGGAAGGAGCCAATCTGGGTTCAGGAAGGGGTTCAGGACTGATCTGACATCAGTCGTGGGTGGTGAGCAACTGCATTGTGCATCACTTGTTTTTCCCTTTATCATTGTTATTATTATTATTGCTGTGGTTATTGTTGTTGTTAAAATTTACCATTACTACTGTATTTTACTTTATTTTTCAATTATTAAACTGTTATTTTCTCAACATACAAGTTTTACTTTGATTCTCCTTCCCATTCCACTGGGGTGGGAGGGGAAGAAAAGGGGGGAGTTGAGCAAGCAGCTGTGTGGTGCTTAATTTCCAGCTCAGCTTAACCCACAACAGTTGGCTTAGGGAATGTGGGTTGGATGAATGGGTGGTGAGGTGGATCAAGGGCTACCTGGACAGCAGAGCCCAGAGGGCATGGTCCAGCTGGAGCTCTGCAGTCAGTGGCTACCCCAAAGATCTATAATGGATCCAGTCTTAATCAACTTGTTTATCAATGACCTGGATGGAGCGATGGAAAGTACCTTCAGCAGATGATAGGGAACTGGGGAAGTGGCTGATCCACCTGAAGGCTGGGGGACTGGGTGACACACCTGGGGGAGTGCCTGATCCACCTGAAGGCTGGGGGACTGGGTGACACACCTGGGGGAGTGCCTGATCCACCTGAAGGCTGGGGGATTGGGTGACACACCTGGGGGAGTGCCTGATCCACCTGAAGGCTGGGGGATTGGGTGACACACCTGGGGGAGTCCCTGATCCACCTGAAGGCTGTGCTGCTATTCAGCAGGCCTTTGAGAGGCTGGAGAATTGGGCAGAGAGAAACCTAATGATGCTGAACCAGGGCAGATGCAGGTCCTGCCCTGGGGAGGAACAACCCCAAGTACCAGCACATGCAGGGGTGACCTGCTGGAGCAGCTCTGCAGGAAGGACCTGGGGGTCCCAGGGACAAGGAGCTGTCCCGGAGCCAGCAGAGTGTCCTGGGGGCCAAGAGGCCAACGGCATCCTGGGGTGCACCGGGAGGAGCATTGGCAGCAGGTCAGGGAGGGACCCTGCCCCTCTGCCCAGCCCTGGGAGGCACACCAGGAGTGCTGTGCCCAGCCCTGGGCTCCTCAGGACAGGGGGGACAGGGAGCTCCTGGAGCGGGGCCAGGGAAGGCTGCAGAGATGAGGAAGGGCTGGAGCATCTCCCTGCCCAGGAAAGGCTGAGGGAGCTGGGGCTGCTCAGCCTCAAGAGGAGACATCCGAGAAGGGCTCTCATTGCTGTTGCTGTCTGCAGGGAGAGCTCAGACCATGGACCAGCCTCTGCTGCGGGGCGCTCAGCAGTGGCACAAGAGGAACGGGCAGGAACTGATGCACAGGAAGTTCTACCTGAACATGAGGAAGAACTTCTTTGCTGTGCGGATGACACTGCCCAGAGAGGGTGTGGAGTGTTCATCGCCGGAGATATTAAAAAACCCCAAAACAACAAAACACCAAAACACAAAAGGACGGAATCCTGTTTCGTTTGCTCTGGGATGACCCTTCTGGACCTCACCAGGGCTCTTCCAGCCTGACTCCGTGTGTGATTCTGGGACTCTGAGGCGGCGGCGCTTCCGGGGCAGAGCGGCGGTTCCGGGGCAGAGCGGCGGCTACGGGAAGGAACCGGCGGCGGTTCCGGGGATTGAGCGGCGGCTCCGGGAAGGAACCGGCGGCGGTTCCGGGGATTGAGCGGCGGCTCCGGGAAGGAACCGGCGGCGGGTCCGGGGCAGAGCGGCGGTTCTGGGGATTGAGCGGCGGCTCCGGGAAGGGACCGGCGGCGGCCTCGGGGATTGAGCAGCGGTTCCGGGGATTGAGCGGCGGCTCCGGGAAGGAACCGGCGGCGGCTCCGGGGCAGAGCGGCGGCTCCGGGAAGGAACCGGCGGCGGCTCCGGGGCAGAGCGGCGGCTCCGGGAAGGAACCGGCGGCGGCTCTGGGGATTGAGCGGCGGCTCCAGCCGCGCAGGGCTCCGGGGCCATGGAGGAGCAGCAGCGCCGGGCGCTGCGGCGCGGGCGGGCCCGGCTGGTGGCGGCGCTGCGGGTGGAGCCGCTCTGGGACCCGCTGGAGCAGCGCGGGCTGTTCACCCGGCCCATGCTGGAGGAGCTGCAGGTGGGTCCGGGAGCGGGACACTGAGCGCCAGGGGTGGCCCGGAGAGGGTCCGTGTTCCTTGAGAGCCGGGGACGGGCATGGCGGGGTAGCTCCTGCATCCCCTGAACCCAGGTGACAGGCCCAAGGGAAGGTCCCATGTTCCCTGAGCCCTGCTGACAGGTCTGAGGGGTGGCTCCATGTCCTCTTGGCTCAAAGAGGGAACCCATGTCCCCTGAGCCCCGGTGACAGGTCCGGGGGGTGGCCCTCAAGTCTCCTCACTGTGGTGACAGACGAGGAGATTGTCCTGTGTCCTCTCAAGTCCAAGGGAGACCCCATGTTCCCTCACCCTGGTGACAAGCTCATAGGGGAAGTCTCTGTCCCTTTAGCCCTGGTGACAGGCCCAGAGGGATGGCCCTGTGTCCCCTAACTCTGATGACAAGGTCTGGGATTGGTCCTTGTGCAGATAAGATGTTTGAGAACCCTCCACACTTGTCCCTTTTTGTCCCCAGCCCCAGGCAGTGCCAGGTGTAGGGGTTTCTCTTTGTGTGCCCATCCCAATCTGGTGACACCCTTAACGTGTTCCCGTTTCCTCCTTTGGTTACAGGTGACAGGCCCGGGGGTGTTTTACCCCATCTTACACACCAGTGACAGCCCAGGGGTGCCTGTTTGTGTCCCCAGGGGCCAGGCTCGGGGTGCTCCCTCTCCCCCTTTCCTTCTAGACCCCTCAGTGAGCTGGGTGTCCCAGTGGTGACTGTTGTTGTTGGAGAGAGGTCGGGGCTGGAGGTCTAGTGGCTGCTGGGGGTCTCTGTGACTATATCCACTCAGTTTTGCAGTTGTGTACCCCATGTCCATGTCCTGGGTGTGGATCCCACATTCCCCCGCTCAGAGCGATCAGAAGCGCTGCCCAGGCACTGCATGAACACCTCTTGTTCTGGGTTTTTCTCCTCTGCAGAGCGCTGGCAGCCGAGGAGAGCAAGCCCGGCAGCTGATCATTGACCTGGAGACTCGAGGGAAGCAGGCTTTCCCTGCCTTCCTCTCCATCCTGCGGGACACCGGGCAGGGCGACCTCGCCGACATGTTGATCCAGGAGAGTGAATCCCGGCCGGTGCCACCGCAGCTGCCGGACCTGCGGCCCGTGGAGCTGGAGCTGCCGGAAGAAAAACAGCGTAAAAGTCAGTGTTGAGGGTGTGGTGTGTTTTTGGCAAACAGCAGCATGGAGGGGTGGCAGCTGGGATCCCTCTTGCTGTGGGCGAGAGTTCAGGAAGTCATGACTTTTATTATCCTGGTAGAGGTGACTGTTGGGAGAATCATGCAATCCCAGAATGGTTTGGGTTGGAAGGGACCTTAAAGCCCATCTCATTCCATCACCTGCCATGGGCAGGGACACCTTCCACTATCCCAGGTTGCTCCAAGCCACATCCAACCTGGCCTTGAACACTGCTGGGGATGGGGCCTCCACAGCTTCTGGGATGTCCTGCTTTCTAGCAGTGGAAGCTTTTGAGGTTGGACTCATCCTTTCTATTTTTGTCCCATGTCATTACAGATTGGACCCCTCACGAACGTTTGTCTATCCCAGTCCAAGCTGAGGGCGAAAGACCTCGAATACCTCCTGTGCCAGCCCGGGGTAAGCCACATTCCAGGCTCTCCTAGAGGCACAGCATGCCAAAGGCTCATTTCCAGCGTGGTGGGAAGGGGAAATTCATATATGTTGGGAAAGACATGAACTCTAGGAGTGCGGTCTCGTTGTGGAGTGTGGTGAGCTGAATCCTGTGTCTGTTGTGTGTTGTAGGTTCAGCTGTTGGCAAGAGGAGCCGTGACCTGGTTAGTATTTGAGTAGGCTGAAAGTGTTCCCTGCTGGGCAAAAGCTCCCTGCCTCATGAGTGACTCCAGAAAATATTTCTGGAAGAGCTGGTTCTCACTTTGTCTTACCTGAGCAATTGCTCTGAGGCTGTAACAGGGCCGATGGTCTCGGAGCGGGTCAGTCATGAGCCACATCCTCCTTAAGATCACCACAGCGATAGCACAAATTCTTGGCACCTTGTGGTGAGATTTGATGATGCTGCCTAAAACAATTTCCCAGAAATTTCAACTTGCTGTCAGAGATGCTACAGATAAAGCAGCAGCCGGTTTCCCACAAAGGTTTTCCCCAATTTAGTGGGTTGTTTTGTTTTCCCGGCTGCTGATGAGAAGATGTGTGTCGAGAATGGATGCTCCTACCCATCCCTAGGTTTAGAGAAATGGAAAAGCTGTGAAACGAGCCACTTTAAGGATTCCCATTCCTCACTGGCATTGTGTCCTGCTGGATTAGCCAGGAAGCACTTGGAATAAGAGGGAGTTTAATTGTGACGTGTTCCTGCCAGGACTATGAGATGAAAGCGGATCCCTGCGGACACTGCCTGATCCTCAATAACGTCCGTTTCTCCAGAGACTCGGGTCTGTCGACCCGAGAAGGCTCCGACATTGACTGCGAGAAGCTGGAGAGGCGCTTCAAAGCCTTGCGCTTCACCGTCCTGACCCGGCGGGATCTGAAAGCTCAGGTGAGGCTGGTTACATCCTGCTGACATGAGGGATGAGAGGTGAGCCCCTGGAAGCCATGGGAGTGCTGTAGGGGAGGTGTCTCTTGTTGGCAGCGTGCCGAAAATGCCCCCACAAAGAAACAATGAACCACTTGAATCCTCTTACTTTATTGTTGTGCTGCAATTGCAGAAAGAGAGAGGACCTTGCACATTTACACCCCTCTGCCTGAATGTTGAATCCTGGTTGTGATTTTTAGGGAATTGGTGAGGCTGCGTTTTTGGGGTAGCTCGGACAGCTGTGTCGTGTCTGTCTGTGCCATCCTTGGCTGTCACTGGGAGTGTGGGGGGAACTTGATCATCTGAAAGTAAAACATGGTTCTCTGCTCACCCACCAGCTCCCAGTCAGAAGCAGCAGATTTCAGCAGATAAATCCTGTGGAAATGTGTTTTGGTTTGTGGTGCTGTGTTGTAAAGAGTGCAGAGAGGTGAGAAATCCATGTGATTAAAGCAGCCAGTGTTAAATAAGGGCAGAAACACAGAAATACGTGTTTTCTGCCACTGGCTTTTGCCAGCTGTATTGGGGCTCATGTTATCCTGTGGCAGAGATTGACCAGCTCCTTCCACTTGGCAGCACAATTAGAACAGGGCCTGGCAGTAACCTGTGGCTGAGATATGGTTCAAAAAACTCTCATTGCGATGTTTTCCACACAGGAAATGGTTTTGGAGCTGCAGAAGCTGTCACGGCAGGACCACAGTGCTTTGGACTGCTGCATCGTGGTCATCCTTTCCCACGGCTGTCAGGTGGGTTTGTCCCATCTCTCCCTTTGTTCCTTAGGCGTGGGAAGGGGTTAATTCCCTGTCCTGTGGTCTCTCTCACACAGGGTGAGAGGGAAGTGGTCTGTCAAAACCTTGTTCTGCTGTTGCAGAACATTTCAAAGAGTTTCACCCTTATTCTGAATTAAAGAAAACAGGAGCTTCTCTGGTGTAGTCTGATCCACTTGTGCCAGGGGACAAGTGTTTTCCATTTTGGAAGTTTGGGGCTAATACTTTGGAACTGAAGGGAGGTGCCACTCAGCCGCACGCTGTGGGCATTCAGTCCTTCCTGTTCTCCAGCTCTGACAGGGAGATGCTATTAGCAATAAAGTCTGTTTATTCCAAGTCAGTTCTTGAAGGATGAGGAGAGGCATTCTTAGGAAGATGGTGTTTGGTATGTGCCTGTTGTGCCAGAGGATGAAGAACTCCTTTGCTGGAGGAAGTGGGATATGAGTTGGATAATAGAAGTTGGATTGCTGGTTTTTGGTGCATTTCAGATGACTCCTTGGTGTCTCCTTGCCCTGACTTGGCCACAGGGATTCCCACAAAACCCAGGATTTGTTCTGGTACCTTTAGGCTGTGAAGCACCTGATGGGAAATGGGCTCCCTCGGAACTGGCCTCACCCTCCGTGTCACTAGCTCCTGCATTTTCCTCTTGCAGACAAGCCATATTCAGTTTCCTGGAGGCGTTTACGGAACGGATGGAAAACCCATTCCCATAGAAAAGATTGTGAACTATTTCAATGGGTCCAATTGCCCGAGTTTGAGAGGAAAACCCAAACTGTTCTTCATCCAGGCCTGTGGTGGAGGTGAATCTTTGTGTTGGCTCTGGTAGCGTTGGGCTGTGGAGATGTGGTCAGGCTGTGGCTTTGGCTCCCTTTCTGTTCGTCACCTGCCCCTCTCTCCAGCCGTCTTCTCACTCCAGCTGCCTCTTCTCTTACCACGTGCTGAGAGGCCTCTCCAGCTCTTCGCACACAGTGAGGAATTTTGTATAAACCACCAATGACTTTGACTCAACCAGCGCAGCCGAACGGCCAAAAAGCCTTATTTTGTTCTAGGGCCTTTGTCCTTTTCTTTCCCCATCTTTTCTTAACATTGGATGTACAACCGTGAATCGCTTGGGTGGGATGAATGTCAGGAGCTGTCTTGTTGCTGCTTTTTTCAGAGCAGAGAGATCAAGGCTTTGTAGTGGACTGTGATTCACCTGAAGAGGAAGCTCCTGGGGGTTCTTTGGAGTCGGACGCGACCCCGTTTCGGGTTCCATCAGATAACATGGATGAGCCCGATGCCATTGCCAGTTTGCCCACACCCAGCGACATCTTGGTTTCCTACTCAACTTTTCCAGGTGAAACAGTCTGTGCAAATCCTTTGCTGGGCATGGGGAATTAGTAAAACATTCAGAGCTTCATGGCCAAAGTCAGGGGCAGTTTGGGACATCCTGGGTCTGTTGGAGCGGCAGGAACGTGTTGGGGTGAGTACAGCAGATAGGTTTTGGCATAACATTCTCCTCCTTTCTCTGAAGGTTTTGTCTCCTGGAGGGAGAAGTCGAGTGGCTCGTGGTATGTGGAAATACTGGACAGTGTGCTAGAGCAATACGCCCGTTCGGAAGACCTGCTCGACATGTTATTGAGGGTAAATGTCTTTTTTCTTCTACTTTTTGTGGATGAAGGAAATAGTCAGGAGTGTGATCAGTTGGGGCATAGAGGTCTACACTCAAAAAAGGAGTGAGGATACTGAGCATTGAGTTTAGGAATGGGCTAATTGGAGGTACTGCAGAGAGGTGTAATTACGAAGAAAATGGCCTCAATCTGCCAAAAATCACTGGAGGTTTCTTCAGTGAGGAGTAATCTTGGCAATACAGGCTTTAATCCTTCTGAGGAAATTGCTAAAATATGTCGTGGCTTGTCCTATCCAAGCTGATGGGATTTGGGTGCTGCTGTAAGCTTGTCCTGGGGTGGAGGAGCACAATGCACAGCGATACGGAACAAGTCTGGCTGATCGTCGTCTTCCTTTGTGTGCCTTGTTGTCTCAATATTGCCAAAGTTTGGTACAAGTGTGGGTGCCCAGACCCTTTTTCTGTTCTCCATGGGTAGGAGAGAGAATGTGAGAATCCCTCCTTCCAATGTGGAGGGAGAGAGGACTTACAGAATCACCTTGTTGTTGTTTTCCTGTCATTGTGGCGCTTCTTTGGCCACCTTGGCATGGCAGTTGATTTCAAGGGATGGGGAGAACATCCCATTCCTCAGCCTCGCTCCTGTTCCCAGGTGGCACGCGCCGTCTCTGCCAAGGGGAGGTACAAGCAGATCCCGGGATGTTTTAATTTCCTCCGTAAAAAATTCTTCTTCGCGTGCGACTGACACGTGGGCTCTGAGTCCTCTGCCAAGCGCTGGAGATTCTTCCCGTGGCTGAGTGAAATCCGTGCCTGCTGCGACCTGGTGTTAGTGCTCCCCGTGGATTTTGTCCGTGTGTCCAGAGGTTTGTCTGGAGAAATGTGATCTGTGAGCGCTGCCTTTGCCGTGGAGTAGAGATGAGATGGAGATTGTGCTGTGCCAGTGGGAAATGTTGTGGATGGATCAGGAAGTCCCTTTGCTGGAGAGCAGAGCCGGAGGAGAGCGCTTCTGGCTCATCCTGACACGGCTACATTTGGCCTCAGAGTGTTTTTCTTTGCTGATCACGATATTTGTGTCCTGTGCTGCCCAGGTTGATTGATGGGATCAGGGTCTGATGTTCACGTGAAGTGGGATGAGTTTTGCAGTCAATGTTTCTAATAAATGCAATTAAAAAGCAAATCTTTAGCTGTATTTCCTTGTCTGTTCCATCTCCTCATTGCCATTTCAGCACCTCCTGAAGGCTCCTCTGAAGTGGGAAGAGTAGGAACGTTCACTCGTGTCTGCTGTTATTGGGTCATTGCTAATGTGGCTGTGCCAGCCTATGGAGCAGGCATCCTGCTCCTTTTGAGGAGTCAGTCAGGAGTTACAGCAGGAAACTGAGGAGGATTCATTGGAGTATCAGAGCTGAGGTAAAGTACTTGAGGAGCTGCTGTGGTGATGTCCTTGGGTCAGAAATCCTGCATCCCTGTTGGATTTTGAGGGGGGAAAGCATCCTTGGAGCCACCCTTGGGAAGTGCAGAGGCCTTAGGGTAGGTCTATGCTGAGGGGTGCTTGGAGATTCCCAGGGAATCTGGGAATATCCAGTCTGCTTTTGCAGTCACTGAGTATTTCCATGCTCCTTTGGGAGCATTTCAGGTACTTGGAGGGTGCTGCAGGAGGGAGCCAGGGCTGCCCTGAGCACCCCAAGGAGGGTCCAGCTGGAACTGGGATGTGGCTGTGATGGCATTGCCTGTGCTCAGGAATTTGTGAGAGCTCATGGTTATCTCCTTCTCCATTCCCCTTCTCCATCCCCCAGGGGAGTGGGGCTCTGGGTTGCCCTGTCCTGTGTTGGCCAGTTTTGTATGGAGCATCTGGGTGTGCAGGGAGCTGGTGCTGATTTTGGGCAGAGATGCCTCAGTCTTGTCCTTTTCCTTCTTCCACGACATGGACTGCAGTGGCTTGTCCCTTCCTGGGACATCCTTGGTTTAGGCGAGAGCAGAGCAGGAGCTCTGCAGTGGCACATGTGTGGTGTTGGGGTGTGTGGTGGAGCTGGAGGACAGTGGGGGCTCAGGAAGAGATGGGGAATGCTCTTTTGGGGTTACTCCATGGGCCCCACAGCTCATCTCCTCCTGCTCGTGTTTCAGTGCTGGATGTCCCTGAGGGGAGCCCGGGATGTGGACCAGCCCCATGTGCCGGGGCCGTGCTGCCCTACGGCTCTGTGCCATCAGCATCAGGATGCTGCTCAGTGTCAGGGGAGTTTGTTCGTGTGTCCCTGGGTGTCCCGAGCTCTCATTCCCAGGAGTGGGTAAAGATCACTTTTAAGATGTAATTTTTACGTAAGTGATTCTATGAATGCGTGTATTTCAACAGAGAAGTAAAATTTATGAACTTCACAAAGTTTTGCTGTTCTCTTTTAAACTTCCCCTTATTCTCCCCCATTGTTAAATGCTTAATAATGGACACATCCTATAAAGTGTATATAAGGTGTTACACATTTAACAAAAATAAAGCTTACACTTCTTTAGGTTAACTTATAGCTTTATTCTGTCAGTTATAAATTGTATGAACAGAATGTAACAATAATTGACAATTAACATGTAAGTATAACAAATCCTCGTTAAACTCTGTGCAGCCTTAGAGATTAAAAGTAGTTGAGGCTGAAGTCTCTCGGTTTGTTCAGCTGGAAGAGGCTGAGGTCAGACCCCATCGGAGGCTGCAGCTCTCCCCGAGGGGCAGCTCTGGTCTCTGCTCTCTGGGACCAGGGACAGGACCCGAGGGAACGGCTGGAGCTGTGTGCAAGGAAAGACTGGATGTTAGGAAAAGGTTCTTCACCCAGAGGGACCACAACTCTCCACCACCCCCTGGGCAAGGGGACACTGGTTATTGGGGTGACACGCACTGGGGGGGTGCCCATGCCTGGCTGGGTGGAGCAGGGCTGACGCCCCAGAACAGAGGCTTGTGGCACTCTGACGCCTTGCCCAGGGCTCCTCTGTCCACCAAACCCCTCTGAGGATGGGACACAACGCACAGGTACACACACAACAGGCTGTGACACCAGGGTCCTACACCTGCAGCCCCAACGACCATGCCCGTGGCACATGTGGGTACGCGCAGAGGGGACAGGGGCACCCCACATTGGCCAGCTTGTCATGGACAGCCTGGAGCTCTCCATCCAAGGCAGCAGATCCTGCTGCCAATCCCATGCCAGTGTCCCAAGCACTTGGCCCCATCCTGCTGTGCAGAGCAGCTGCCTCCACACACCATCTGACTGGCAGGCCTTTAACTGCCTTTGGGGTGATCCCTACAGTTCCTTTGCCGTACCACATTCCCTGTCCATCCAAACCATTTCCCACCCTGCATCCCTCTTCACCTGCTAAACCTTTGGTGAGGCTGACAAGTGCCAGAGGCTCCCTGGAGAGTCCCCAGATGGCTCACACAGTGTCAGGGCTCCTGCCGGCGCTCCCAAGCCCCGCTGCAGGTGCCAGTGCTGCTCTCTGGGCTGGTGATGGTGCCGCTCAACGCTCCGGCGGCTCCGTGGCTCCTAAACCGGGCACCGCCCATCGTGTTCCCCGCCGAGCCTGAGGTGCTGCCGTCCGTCCCTGCTCGCTCTCCTCCTCCTCACTCCACGAGGATCCCGGCTGGGCTCCAGCAGCCACCACGGGATGATGGTGTGATGGATGGCTCTGCTTGGGGGCTCACGGTGCAGCACCCACCCCCACCTCCTGGACAGTCCCTTCACATCTGGTCCCACCAACACGCTGCCTTTTTCCTGAAAAACTTCCCTGTCTCCCCCAGGGCAGCCCTGGCTCCTCCTGGGAACCCCACAGCTGAGGGTCCTGTCAGCCACCCACCACCCACCTTATTCCTCCAGCCACCACAAAAGGAGATCTACAGTAAGATGCTCCGCTCCTGGGCCACGTCTCAGGTTCAGGAGATAGATCTGGCAGTGCCATACAGCTCCCAAGGGCTCCATTGCCTACAGAGCTCCTGCAGGCACCCCTGACCCCTCCCAAACCAGTCAGACTCTCTCAAGCCTCCCAAGGCCCACCCAGTTCCCTCAAGATCCCCTCTGAAAGTCAGCTCCCTTCATCTAGGTGGTGCCAGCGAGGTCCCCTAAAGCACTCTGGGAGCTACCAAGTGTTCTAGGTGGTCCCCAAGGGCCAGCTGGGTTCGCAGGAGCTCCCCTGAACAACCTGGACAGACCCCAGCCCCTCTCCCATCAAACTACCCCCAAACCTTGAGCCCCTTGGCTCGGCCATGGCATGAGGACAGGAAGCATCTTGCAGGATGTGCCCCACAGCCTCTCCAGAGCCCTGCCCAGCCCCAGTGCACAACAAGGACACCTTCCCCAGCACGCAAGCAGGACCTCGGCATCACCAGACCCAGCCCCGGGTGTGTGTCCCCAGCTCCACCACAGCCTCCCGAAAGAACCAGCGAGACCAGCTCATCATTTTGCTTTAATCTTGGTCAACAATGGTATCTCCACATGCCGCGTCCTCAGTTCGAGTTAATTTTCTGCAACAAGACACGGGGGGGTCATGGTAAGACCCTCAGTGGGGCAAGAACAGCCCCTGTGTGGAGGCAGAGGAAGGGGCACCCACCTCGTTGATCCAGTCGATGTAGGCAGACACGCGGGTGAAGACCGTCGGCTTCTTGGCCAGGTTGCAGCTCAGGCCGGAGCCAAAGCTGACGATGCCGTCCACCTCCCAGATCCCATCATCGCGCTGGCAGTTCAGGGGGCCGCCGGAATCGCCCTGCGTGGAGAGACGCTCCGTACCGCTGCTCCTGGGCGCCCCGCCAACACTCCCCTCATCCCTCCTGGCCACCCACCACCACGGCTCCATCCCCTCTCCTCACGGCGCCCACGGTCCCGCTCCACTCGGACACCCGCCACGCCGCGGTGCCGACACTCACGCTGCATCCAGCGACGACGCCGTCACCGCCGGCGCACACCATGGTGTCGCGCACGTTGCTGCCCCACCAGTCCCACTTGGAGCAGGTCTCGTAGTCCACCACGGGCAGCAGAGCCTGCTGCAGGGTGTCGGCCAGGGGCCCGTTGGCTGCAATGACAGCAGAAGCTCGTACCTCACACTCTGTGCCTGCATCCCTTTCCGAGGGACCTGCTGGGGACCCCCCACTTACTCCTGAGGAATCCCCAGCCGGTGACATAGCAGGGGTAGTCGTTGGGCAGGATCTTGTCAGCGTCCGGCAGGCAGGCGGCACGGATGGTGTCACTCTCCTGCACCTCCTCTGCCAGCTTGACCAGGGCAATGTCGTTCCTGCAGAGGGACATGAACCATGAGGATGTGGTCCCTGGCCACGAGAACAGGCTCCCTGTCCGTGGGGACAGGGGTCTTTGCCCACACCACCCACGATCCACCTCTGACACATCCCATCCCCTACCTGATGAAGAAGGAGTTCCATCTCTCATGGACGATTGTCTTCTCCACACCCACGGTCACAGAGCCTGCCTCCTCATCGTCTTCCAGGTTCTGCTTGCCCAGCACCACACGGTAGGTCAAGGAAGAGCTGCCAGGGAGAGAGAGGGGGTGTCAGTCCCACAAATATCTCACCCTGCTGGTACAGTCCCCCCAGCACCCCAACACCCACCTGATGCAGTGGGCGGCTGTCAGCACCCACTGGGGGGCAATGAGGGTCCCACCACAAGTGTGGTGCCAAGATCCATAGCGGGTGTACTGCAGCGAGATCTGCGAGGGCAGAGGCACAGGGTCAGAGCAGGAATGTCCCAATCGCTGTCCCCCTCCCCGTCCCCATGCCTGTCCCTGTGCCCCTTTACCTGCCATGGCCAGCTGTGGGCTACGGCGTCTTCACCGCCCACCACGCGGGAGCTCAGCTGTGGCGGCACGGCCGGCTGGCCGCATCCGTAGGCTGTGTGACACACGGCAAAGGGACATCAGAGGCTGCCTGTGCCTGTAGCCCCCTGCCCTGACCCCTCCCCATCCCCTGCACCCACCGTAGCCCAGCAGCACGACGAGACAGACGGCTCTCAGCATGGTTGTGCCAACCAAGGTGCTGCAGTGGGGCCGCTCAGCCCTCTTATAGCGTCCGGACTGCCGGGGACCTTGGAGTGGCCCTGCCTGCTGCTGACATGTGGGGACTGTCCCACGCTGCGGGCACAGGGGCTCCTCAGCCCCATTGCACCATCTTATTGCACTCACCGTCCCGCCTGGGAACGGCCACATCTGCCCATTGTGTGCTGGCACCGTGCTGGGACATGGCAGGGACACCTGGCCCTGCTCTGGGAATGGGCAGGGTCCCTCCTGGGGCATAGCTGGTGGGCAGCCCCCACTCATGATGCTGTCAGTGGGGTGCTGGGCAGCCCTGCTGCCCCCCAGCCCTGAGCACAACTCCCCCAGCACGCTGCCCCCCTCACACCACCCCCCTCCGGGCACAAGGTCCCCTTATCTCACTCTTGACGTGGTCAAGACCAGCCAAAACCCGACAGGTGCCACAGAGGCACACGTTATCAGCAGCACTGCCTTGGCCTTCGATAGCCCCCCGTCCCCACACCTGGATCAGGCCCCTGCTGCTTCCCACGCCAGTGAGCCCCGGCTCACTCCTGTCCACCATCTGCGGAGGCAACTAGGTGCCCATGGTCACACCCCACTCCCCAGATTCCTTCCCCCCACCCAATCCCCCACCACAGACATGCCAATCTCACAGTGCACCCCAGCAACCACCACGTAAGAAATATAATATTTATTTGGGATTAAATTAAAAAAAACATAACACACCCCCTATACCGCCACTCGGGGGACAGCATGGGACAGACGTGGGTCTTTACAGTCACCCACAAACACGAGAGCCTCAGTGACCAATGGCAACCACTTGCGGCCACCACGCTCATCCTGCCAGGCTGAACACAACATGAAAAAACACAATACAGCCCCATGAGCCAGCAGCTGCCTTTCTGTACGTCTTTGACCAAAATAAAGAGACACAGCTCCTGGGGGGCTCCATGCTGGTGGGGTGGGCACTCACCCCCCAGCACCACACACACACACACACACACACACACACAGAGCCCCTTTACCAACACCTGGCCCTTGCCATGGCTTTTGTCACTGGTGTCACACACAGCAATACCAACAGACACCGAGCCAGCACGGCCACCACAACACCCACCACGGCCACCTGGGCAAGCCCCCGTCCTGCAAACCTCCCAGTGCACTCCCAACACACGAGGGTCCGGGCACAGGTGTCCCAGAGACAGGCATTCTGGGCATGGCTCCCCTGGGACTCAGCAGCAGCAACCCCCGGTGCAGATGCAGGCAGGGAACAGGGTGCTGTTCGGGGTGGGGGGCACGCAGGGGAGGTGGGGGGCACAAACAACACCTACAGACACCACAGCAAGAGGGGAGGGGGGAGCCGGGGCCGAGCGGGCTCTGCCAGCAAGGTGGGCGCTGTGCCAAGGCCGCGCCGGGATCCTGCCAGCAGCCCAGGTGGCACACGGCTCGGGCATCGCTCCAGGCGCGGCTGGCACGTGGCACAGGCAGCGCTGCCAGCCTGGGCACCGCTGACCAGTCCTGCCTGGCCCCGTCACTGCGTGAAGGTGGACTGCAGCTCCTTGAAGGCTGCTTTCCTCTGCTTCAGCTCCTCTGCCTGCTTCTTCTTCTCCTCCTGCTCTGCCTTGATCTCCTCCTCAAACCTGCTGGCTTCGTTGATGGCTTGTGCCTGTGGATGGAAATGTCCAGCTGTGACCTCCACCAAGCTCTCCTGCCCACCCCAACATCTCCACCTCCTGCCCACCCAGCACCAAACCGCCCTTGTGCGTTGGCATCCTGCAGTGGGACCTCCCGGGCCCTGCCTCACCTTGGCCTCAAAGAAGTTCTTGGCGCCTTTCACGCCCTCTGTGGAAACATCGATCTCAGAGAGCCGGGCCAGGGCGTGCAGCCCACTGTCCTCCTGCAGCTCCCCCGCTGCTGCCTTCCGGAAAATCAGCAGGAACTGCGAGCGGAGATGGTAGCATTGGCTCCCTGAAGACTCCAAAGCCACCACAGCCACTGCTCACCTTCTCACCAGCACGAACAGTGGCTGGGGACATCTCCCTGCCAGTGTGGAGCCTCATAGCCCATTATCCCTCACCTCTCGAAAGCTGAGCTTGCTGTCCAGGTCCTCATCCACCTCCTTGATCATGTTCTTCAGTCCCAGGTGTGTCTGTGGAGCCCCCAGCTTCTCCATCATCAGCTTCAGCTCCATCAGGTCAATGAAGCCGTCTTTCCCTGCGTCGTACCTGCGGGATGGAGGCACCATCCTGACACATCACTGTGGGGTGCAGAGCCCACACAGCCCCCCACAGTGACCCCAGCAGCAGGCCCCTGTGTGCTCTCCCACTGGCTGGGAAGCAAAGAGGGATCAGCAAGGGCTTGGGCACTGATGGTCTCCGGCAGCTCTCCAGACCACAGGGAAGCTGCCGCCGAACCGCTAACAACCCCCCAGAGCATTATCCAGGATCGTGCCTGTTTCTGTGCGGCACTTGGCAGGAGAACCTGCCAGGATGCTGCCAAGCCTGCTGCCAGCTCCCTGTGCCAGGAGCCTGAGCACGTGCTCCCCTTGGCTGCGGCACGGGATAACAGGCCATGGGGCTAAGCCCACTGGGCACTGCTCCCCATGTCGCCACCTCCTCCTCGCTATGACACCTCCAGGTGACCCACTCCCACTGCCCAGAGCCTGTGCCATCCACGCTCCACCCCTGGCCAGGTGCCTGGGCTTGGCTGAGAGCTCTGGGCACAGCTCTGCTCACTGATGCTACCGACAGACCTGTCAGGAATTCCTCTCCTCAGACTCCTGCCTGTGGCCATGCCACGGTCCCCTCCGGATTCCCCGCAGCCACCCCGCTGTCGGCTCCCCTGCGCGCTGCCCGCGCACCGTGGGCTGTGCCGGCGGCACGCTGGCGTGCCACAGCGGGATCTCCACGGAGAGCCAGCACGGAGCCGCTTTGTACAGCTCCACACGTTGTAGGTGGGCAGCTGCACACTGCACCCACTGTGACAGGGCTTTTTTTTCTTGTATCTTGTCACTGCAGCAGCCACGCAGAGCCCCGGCTCCCCACGCCGCAGGTCCGTGACTCATCTGTACTTTCCCTGCTGCTGTCTGCTCTGTCTGTGTCTCCAGCAGCACTTTCCCCATCTGCCAGGGACCCCGAAATGGGGCTGGTCCTGCTCACCCCTGCCTACTGCTGGCATCACCCTCAGAGCGGGGCTGTTGGCACAGATCCCACATGAATTTTGCCTCCACTACCCCTCCTGGAGCATAGGATCATAGAATCATGGATTGGTTTGGGTTAGAAGAGACTTTAAAGACCATCTTGTTCCACCCCCTGCCATGGGCAGGGACACCTTCCACTATCCCAGGTTGCTCCAAGCCCTGTCAAACCTGGCCTTGGACACTTCCAGGGATGGGGCAGCCACAGCTCCTCTGGGCACCTGTGCCAGGGCCTTACCACTCTCACGGGGATGAACTTCCTCCCAGTATCCAAACTAACCCTGCCCTCTGTCACTTTTCAGGACTTTCTCCCTTGTCCTGTTACTCCAGGTCCTTGTCCAAAATCCTTCTCCATCCTGCATCCCAGAGTTTCTCTGCAAGGGGCGAGTTGCCTGGCCTGGCTTTGCCACTTCATCCCACACAAGCCAGCTCCCCAGATGCAGGGCATTTCCTTGCTCTCAATCCCCTCCTCTGTTTTTTTGGGATACCAGCATCCTGCATCTCTCAAAGGGCACCGTCTCCCCTGTTGAGAGCAAAAACCCTTCCCCGCATCACTTTATCCTCTACAGCCGGATTGTCACATCCCGAGGACAGCAGCAGCGGCGAGGACAGCGTGGCAGGGCTCTGCTCCAGAGTACCCTTCCCTTGGGAGACCCCCTCGGCTCCCAAATCTCCCCAGCGCCTCGCAGCCCCGGCGCTGCTCCTTTCGCTGCGGCGAGACGCCGCAGCTGCCAGAGCAAACACGTCTGCTCCGCACGCCGCTCCCTCGCCTGCGCGGCGCCGACACCCGCCCCGCCATCTGCGCCCGGAGCACCCACGGCACGGCCACCCATCGCCTCCGGCACCGGGAGCTGCCACTGTCCCCCCCGGGACCCCGAGCACCGTGCCCCCGCCGCAGGCTCCCTTCCGCTGCAGTGCACGGCTCGCAGCAGCCTGCGCGTCTGGCTCGCTGCCATGTGCCGGCGGTGGGTGACAGACCCCAGGAAGGCACGGGGGACAGGGAGGCTCCGTGCACCGCCAGGGATGCGGACAGGGTGTGCCTGCCCGCTACGCAGCCCCCCAGCCTTGTGTTTCGGCTCTCACTGCCTCCAGCCCCCCACTACCCCTCACTTCCTCCATCCCCCCGCTCGTGTCCGAGCCAGACCACCCAGGACGCCGGTGCGGATCCTCCCTGCGGTGCCAGACGGGATGAGGGGTACTGGCATGTGGCAGCCATGCCTTCGCATGTACCGTATCTCCGCGCTTTCCCGGAGTCGCACGGTCTCCACGCCTCCTGCACAAAGCACCCAGCGCGGGATGCGTGGGGATGCTCGAGGCTATCCCGTTTGCCCCTGGCTACTCCCGCGCCTACCAGCGTGACCACGGTTGGAGTCACCCCGATTTCGGGCTGCCCCTGGAAATTTCCAGGGCCGGAGGCTCGCTGGCAGCTCCCCCCCTTCCCAGGGGCCGGGGGCCGAGCTCGTGCTCCGAGTCACGCTCCGCCACGCGTGGTGGCACGCAGCGCGGGCAGGGATGCTGAGGACACGCCAGCCCGGCCTCTGCGGCCCCGGGAGCTGCACGGATGTGGGATCCCTCGGTGATGCGGCAGAAGGAATATGGGGGTCCCTGGTCCCCTCTTTCAGCCCCCTTTCTCTGGCCTCAGCACCAGGGTACCAGGACAGGAGGTTCCTTCTGTAAGAATTTAAGGACGCACAGGAACGCCTCCTGCAAGGAGCTGGGGGAAGGTGTCCCCGGCAGCAATATTGTGAGGAGTTTTGGGAGGAGAGGAGTGTCCCTGGCAACCCTCCTGAGAGGAGCAGGAGGGGGATCCCTCCAGCAAGGAACTGGAGGTGCCTTGGCATCTCTGCTGCACAGAGCTGGGGCGGGGGAGTCTCCAACAAGGAGCCGAGGGATCCCTCCCGCAAGAGGCTGGGATGAATGGGGGACCCTCTCGCAAGGAATAGGGGGGTCCCGCCCGCACGGGGCGGGAGGCGCTGGGGCATCTGCCCTGCCAGAAGCCGGGAGACCGGGGATGCAGGAACCGGGATGTCGTGCATGAGGGATGCCCGTGGTCCCCCGTCCGCCCCGGCGCTGCCACCCAGGGACCCCCCTCTCCCCGTGCCCCACACTCACTGTCGGAAGAGCCGTTCCATGTCGCGGAGCTGCCGCCGGGAGAACTCGCGGAACTCCCCAGCGGGGCTGAAGACGCGGCGGCCACCGCCTCCGGGCGAACCCTCGCCCACCGCCCGCCCCGCGGGGCTG
>VWPU01008107.1:0-75910 GCA_013398955.1 Callaeas wilsoni | reverse complement strand
CTATGTTTATTCTTAACAAAATTGATGTTTGAAATAGGTATTATAAAATCACTTTGGAAAGTGGAGTTCCTTTGCTCAGATGGCAGCTTCTATAATTAACCAATTTATGATCTTTTAAAACATGGAAATTCCATCCCTATTATCTCTGCAAACAGTCACTAAAAGGCAAGGATATCAGCAGAGCGCAGCAAACTGGGTCTGTGTATAATGGAGAAATGGAAAAAAACCCAACAAAATCAGAAAATTATCACTTTTTTTTCCATTAGTGTGATTTTTTGTTTGCTTTTTTCTCCTATAGCACCATATAAAGCTCCACATCTCTGATTACCATCCCAGCTTGTCATCCAGTCTCCTCCTCTCAAACACACAACGATGAAAAAGTAGAGAACCTGTAACCCTTGACACTCCCTGAAGAATGGATGTTGGGAACACATGCTCCTTTGAATGCCTTACCAAGAGAGAAAAATGAAGTAATGAAGTCTTGCCCACCTTGACTTTGAGCCCAGGTTGCCTGGACTTTGATGGTTTTTTTGGGTCCCTTCCAACTCAGGATATCCTAAGAATGATTGAAAGAAAGGATTTCCCCTTTCCTGGGCAGCAGAGAGTGAAGCCTGACGTTAGAAAGAAAAGGAAGGGATCAACAGCTCTGTCCCTGGGGAAGGAGGAGAGCGGTGACCCCATCGTGCTTGCCTGCGCAATGCCCTGGGAGTGTGCGCTGTGGGGCTGATGGGATCAGCCGCGCTCTGTGTGTGCGCGGCAAGGTCAGCAGAGCCTCTCCATCACTGCTGAAGGAGGGAGTGATATACTGCTTCCAGTTCATCGTGGTAAACAAATTCTTAATCCTCTCTTTCCCAATCTCTTCTGAAAGAGAAGACATCTGACAGAAGCTTGGCCTTAGTCCCATCAGCACAAAGGCCTTTTCCCTGGGCTGGAGAAGCACCTCGCCTGGGCTGCACAGGGCACCAGATGTGCTGTGTGAGCTGCTCCAGGGGCAGGACACCTACAGCTCCAGACCCAGCCTGCTCCCTGCAGCACTCAAAAAGAGTCAGACGGCATCTGCTCTGCTTGGAACACCCCTCTACACATATGCATCTACTACCCACACAAATAATTTTTCATATATATATATGTCTGTGTGTGTGTGTGTATATATGTGGGTATATATATGTATATATGTATATATGTGTGTATATATATTATATATATACGTATATATGGAAATGTTTTCAAAACTATGTTTTTCTTTAAGAAATTTAATTTGCGTATCTTTATGCTTATCTGTAGAGGTTCACCTCATAACTAAGATTAGTTTGACTCAGTCGTTCCTAAAACTGATACAAATAGCTGGGACAGAAAATGAAATTCGTGACTGAATTTTTGGCAGCTTGTCTTAGTGCCCTGTATTTGTCGTGTGCATTGAATCTTTGAGTGTATATTTTGTTATTTAAGGACTGCCTCTGGTTTTTTAAACTTTTTCTGGTGCTGCTGAAATTTGCTTTGTGCATGTGCTTATGTATCTTCACTACTTATGAAAACAAATTTGGTAATGAAATCTTAACTCTTAAATTTTGCAACTTGTGAACTGCCTGTGAATTAATGTGGCCAGGAAATAAGTGTGATTTTAGACATTATATCTAAAAGAGCCTCCCAAAAAGGAGTGGAAAGAATTTATTTACCAGTTTTGAAGTGAAACTTTGACAACTGTATTAATAATGTAGCATGATATTACTGTCTGCAGCTACATATATCCCTTCCTATCTTGCATTCCTTTACCTAAACACTGAAATCAGCCTCAAATTCTGTGAACTAGAGGTGCTCAAGTAATTACAAATACAGAAATTCAAATACATGAAATTCAAAAACTATATTTTATGTGCGGAAAGGCATAAAAAGACCATGAACTTCAATTTTGCTATGTGTCTGAGGGTCTACATGAAAATTAGCCTAGAAACTCCAAGGTTATTAAACCCTTGGCTCTGAAATACATTGTATATTTAGCAAATTATAATGCAAAATGTGTTGCATTCAGTGCCATAGTTTCTTAACTGCTAATACCAAGGCTTCACTGATGTAAAAGTTACTGATAGCACACTTAAATCGTGCTTAGTATCTTACTAATGAAATAAAAATGTTATGCTGTGAGAGGCAACTGCTGCTGTATTTCTTCTCAGACCATCTCTCTGTCACTGAGCTAATGGAGCAATTCTGTGCTTCAGCACAGCAGCAGTCATTCCTGTAATTGTCTGCAGTCTCATATTAAATGCTTCATCCAATAAGTAACTTTCAGCTTTAAGTCATTTCCTCCACTTCAATACACTGTATTCAAAGATGTAATTAAAAATTAGTGCTGATGTCTAACACGAGTTTACCCTTGCAAACAGTCATTCACCATCTGGAGGTTATGCTATACAAAGAGACTATCCAAAAAGGAAAACATACTAGTATTTGATTTCCCTGAAAGATATAGAAATAATTTTCATTTGTTTGCTATAAATCAGCAGCAATTCCACTGTATACTCATCGTAATAGTGTACTGATATATGTTTGTATAATAATGTGACTTGTATGACACTGGCTGTGCAGAAGAGAAGAAAAATGGAAAGCCAGAAGGAGAAAAAAAACAAGCCTTTATTCCTGCTCCTCTAAACTTCTTTCTACAGAAGCATCTGTCTTGGAAAAATGATGATTAATGTAGGTAAAACCTTCTTTAACCTTCTTTAGCATAATGTAATTGGGTAAGGCCAGCACAAAAAAAAAAAAAAAAAAATTGCTTGCTTCATCTGATGTAAAACAATGTAGGGCAGAAAGAGAATTCTTGCAAACTATGAGTTTTATCATTGGTCTCATGATACTTAACTTGATCCTAAAAAAAAGGAAAAAAAGAAAAGTCAACAAAATCTCTGGTTTCTCAAGGCTTGTGAAAAGCTTGCTTTGTTTTGTTTTGTTTTTCTATTACCTCATTCTTGATGTTAAATTTTAAAAAAAAGAAAGCAAAAAAACAAACAAAAAACCCAAAGCAAACAAAACCAAAAACCCCAGATCTGGTAGAATAAAAAGCACATTCTCAGAAGGCCAACAGAAAAATGGATGATTTTAAAATATATTTATTTTTTAACCTAGAGTGTGATTTTTAGGTCATGGTAGAGGAAATGATATATGACTTTCATATGCTTTGGTCTGGCCTTATTGAAATACATCACTCTAGAGTTAAAGCCCCTGAGTGATTAGGTGTTATCTGACTGGCTGGGCCAACCTCATGTCTCACTGCTGCCAGAGGAAAAAGCCCTCCCCTGTTTCATTTTCCCTCACTCCTGCTGGGCAGCCCCATCCTTGTGTTTGCACAGGTTTTGGCATGTGGTTGCCACTCGGTAAGCTGATTTATCTGTCTAACTTGGGAGCAAAGACTTCACCTTCTGCATTGGATTAGCTTTCTCTCATGCTGGCAAAGTGATCTGCATCACTGCAGGGGCTGAGCAGGGCAAGGGTGGGTGCCAGGGAAGGACTAGGAATATTCAGCTTGAGCTAGAGGATGAAGTGGTAAGAAGAGGAGCTTTCTGGTTCTGGGTGTAGAGAGCCATTAGATTCAGCTGCAATAGCTAAAAGCACAAGCAACCTGAGAAGCACAAGGCATCTGACTTGTAGAGAGGAGTAGCAGAGGAGTAACATCAATAAAACCTTGATGCCTGTTGGTAATAGGACACTGATATGGTCTGTGAGGGCTTTCCGACTCCTTCCTCTTTAATGAGCCTTCTAATATCTTTTCTTCTTCTTCATATGTATCCCTCAGTAAACCTACCCGTAGAGCTCCTGACCATTTTCTGTGTGGTGAGAAGAATATTCTTTCTGGTGGCCTTTCTACATACAGCTTTCATGGTAGCTGTATAGTTAGTAAAACTATTGTAAGAGAAATTTGATGTAGGGTTATTCATGTTTATTTTCATTAAAACACAGTCCTACTGACAAAAAAAAGATATTTCTAAGTATTAAATAGGGAAGTCTGAGGAAACTTGTACTCCCCAAACATTTTTTCATTTTGAAACAAGACTATTCATGCAAAGTAAAAAAAAAAATAACACAATAACCTTGCAATAGGTTTCACATGCTCCCAGGAAAAAAATATATGAAGTATAGAAACATTTCTTAGTTCACTTTTTCATATTTAATTTCGTCTCGTGCTTTTTCCTTCATAGAGAACACTCTATGTGTGTGGGATGTATCTGGAGATTGATTTTTCACTTCAAGAAATAAAAAAAAGCAAGGTTGTAAATATTTGGGTGACCTTGAAAATGCATTGATGAATGGAGAGCATGTACTAATCACTGTTCTTGGAAGGGTTATTTTCAGCTGCCTTGTCAAGTTGGGAATTGCAACCACTAAACCAGTAGCAGAATTTCAGATCTCATTTCAAAGACATTCAAATGAAGAGCTGCCAGTTGTGACACATGCCCTTTTATTATCTTGCAATTGATTGATATCTTGCTGGAGGCTGCAGTACCTGTGATATATTATGCATCTCTTAAATAATTCCAGCTGCTTCTGCTTTAAATAGCATGATACTTACAATGGAAGATGGCCAAAGAACAAATGATTTGTTTTTTGAATGTATCATTCATTCCTAGATGTATAGATACCATGAAAGTCTATTCCAGACATACATTCAAACATAAGTACCTACATAACTGGGCATATATGTATGTATGTATGTAAGGATGTTTAAAAGCACCTTCATAGTGACACAAGCATTTTAGAACCTCTCTTAGAACACATTGTTTTTTAAGTCTCTAAAGGGATAAGAGAAAATCCTGGACAATATGTCCAAAATGAATGTTCCTCCTGTTATCACTAATCATACTATAGGAAAAGTATGAGAGAATCAACCACTGGCAGTAATTGTACATGTATGTTTCCACAATACTTTTCCACTTTTTCCAGATAATATATCCATAAAGGTGTCTTTAAAATTAAATTAGAATTAAAGAATGGCCTGGGTCAAAAAGGACCTTAAAGAGCATCTAGTTCCAACCTGCTGTAGGCAGGGTCACCTTTCACTAGACCAGGTTGTTGTTCCAAACTACATCCCACCTGGCCTGAACATTCCAGGAATGGAGTATCCACAACTTCTCTGAGCAACCTGTGCGAGTGCCTCACCACTCTAACAGTAAAGAATTTCTTCCTCATATCTAATCTAAACTTAGTCTCCTTTAATTTGAAAAAATTCCCCCTTTTCCTGTCTTGCATGATTTGTAAATAGTGTTTCTCTAGCTTTCTTTAAAGCTCTCTTCAGGTACTGGATGGCCACAATTAGGTCACTCTGAAACCTTCTATTTTCCAGTCTAACATATCCCAATTCTCTCAGCCTTTCCTGGTAGGAGACGTGCTTCATCCATCCTCTGGATTTGCTCAAACAGTTTGATGCCTTTCCTGGGCTGGGACCCCAGAGCTGGGTGCAGTGCTCCAGGTGGGTCTCACCAGAGCAGAGCAGAGAGGCAGAATCCCCTCCCTCCCTTCCTCCCTCCCCTGCTGCCCATGGGGCTCTGGGGGCAGCTCAGGACACGTTTGGCTCTCTGGGCCGAGAGTGCCATGGCTGGGTCATGTCCAGCCTCTCACCCACCCAAGTCCTTCTCTCAGGGCTGCTCTCGGTCTGTTCATGCCCAGCCTGTGCTGATACTGGGGGTTGTCCCTACCCAGCTGCAGTACCAGCACTTGGCCTTGTTAAATCTCATCAGATTCCCATGGGCCACTTCTCAAGCTTGTCCAGGTCCCTCTGGATGGCATCCCATCCTTCAGAAGTGTCAGCAGCATCACTCAGCTTGGTGTCATCTGCTAATTTGCTGAGGGTGCACTTGATTCCTTTGTCTATGTCATTAATGAAGATGTTAAATAATACTGGGCCCAGTACAGACCCCTGAGGGACACCGCTTGTCATTGATGTCCACTGGGGCTCTGAGCTGTTAACCATTAATCTCTCGATGTGACCATCCAAGCATTTTCTTGTCCAACAGTCCGCTCAGTGAAGCCATCTCTCTCCAACTCAGAGAAAAGGATGTTGTGGGGGACCATGTCAAAAGCTTTGCAGAAATTCAGAATAAATTACATTTATAGCCCTTCCTGATGTAGTCACTCCATCATAGACAATCACTAGGTTGGTTAGGCAGGACTTGAAGTTTCACTGTTAGCATACACTTGAGTCTGAAGACCAACCTAATAAACACAGGATTAGTTCAATTCTGAGTAATAGAGTTGCTACCTTGCCAGAGAATTTATACAAGAAAAATGCTTGATGAGCTGTACTGGTTTATTTACCATCCCTGTTAAATAAAACTCTATTTTACAGTCTGCACTTCTAACCCAGAACCCACTTGGTGGCCCAAATTTTCTTGAGCCAAGAAAATGTCTTCAAGATGATTTGGTTTGATTTCAAGAGCAAAAGTGGATGCTTAATGTTTACCAGATGATAATTTATTAAACAATTACAAGCAAAAAATGATGGAAAGCTGGCTCAAACTGTGCTCCATTCTTTGTTGAAGAATATTTTATTGAATGGAAAAGCACTTGGAGATCATCCACTTACAAACAGAGGTCTTGCAAGGTGGGGCTCTTGAAAGTTGAAAATTACAGTGGTTTGAAGTACCTCTAACTATATATTTACACCTATGAGGACATTTCATGCTTTGATTCTGTGCCAATACTGATTTACTGGTTTTGGCTGGGATAGAGTTAACTTTCTTCATAGAAGGTAGTATGGGCCCATGTTTTGTGTTTGTCCTGGAAACTGTGTTGATAATACAGGGATGTTTTCATTAGTGCTGCAAGTGCTTGTGAAGAGCAAAAGCCTTTTTCCTTCCTCATCACACAGGATGAAGTGACAGGTAAAAAGGAGAGACATGGGAGGAAATCATGGTCAAATGAAAAATGTTTACATTAAAGTAATCTGAACTAGTTGCATTGTATTGTAAAATGTCCTTTGACCGATACTTTAACAGAACCAAGGAAGTTCATGGCAAGAATTCAGAGTTCAGAGCTGACCCATTTATATCCCTGTTCTGCATGAATCTCCTGTTAAAATTAGGCTGATCTATTGTCTGCACTACCACTTTTAAGACAATGATGCTGCCAATGGATAAGATGCGACCTTCGTTTTCAGACTTAATTATACCTCAAGGTTTTAGTTGAAAATTATGTATAGTCTTGTATAAATTGGTCTCTTCAGCTCCTTCATGTAATTGCAAATCTTCACCTCAAAGATCAAGATTTTGTAGATGAGGTCTCTTCACAAAGTTATTTTGTTTTATGTAGAATTGTCTAGTGAATGAAAGTGGGGAGGTAACTGAAAGACTTCTATTGGGAAAAGAAGAGCAAAAAATGGTTAATTCTGCTGCTTGTGAACACACAGCAGTAAGGTTGGAGCAATCAATTTTGCCTTAACAAGCTGTCTTTGATATCTATTTTTGGTTCTGCCCCATAGGCAAAGTAGATAGAAACACACTTAGAACAGAAATATTTCCTGCATGTATAAGGCAAATATCAGTCCTGTGAGGACCTGTTTAGAGTTAGCTGGAAAGTTTATACATACTGTGCCTGTGCAATTACTTTTTTACTACATTTTGAAAGATCAGCTGAAAATGAAATATCAACAAAAACTTCTGTGGAATTTTCCATCACTTTTTATCAGCTCTTTCAGTCAGTTTTGTAGATATAAATCTAGGAGACTAAAAAATAGTCTCTTTGTTTTCCCAGAACAGGTGATTGATATGTAAGTGAGATCCGTACTGCATGCTGACATGGACCTCGCTGCCCCTCATGGCGTATGCACTGAAGGGATGCTGTGTGCATACGTGGTGGGCATTTGAGATGTCAAACATCTAGATGCCTAGATGGCTGCACAGCCCTACAGTCAGCAACCAAACCAAGCTGGTCTGAGAACGCAAACCTGTGTGTGGGAGTAGGCAGGTTTCTCCATATGGCAAGCTAGTGAAGAATAGAGAGACTTGAGACTGATGAGATGTGAAGGGTGACAAGAGCTGAAACATCAGAGTGCTAGCGGGACAGATAAGGAGCCTACAGAACGCAGTGAGGCACAAGCCTCCATTAGTGGGAGGGGGGAATGTCTTATAGCCCTGACCTGTCAAAAGCAGATGTACCCAAGTATGACTTATTTCCTTCTCTCCATTTTTTAAACGAGTTCTTGCTTTCTTGTACCATATGGAACAGTGGTAATATAGAACTATCTAGAAATACTGTGTGTACTTTATATAGAAACCCATGTTTGCAGCTGCCGCTGGTGTTTTAATTCTGGGATTGGACCAGTCACTCCACTGCAGTGGTTTTCATATGGTGATCTGGTGTCACCTTCTGTCTGCCTCTTATACCAGACAGCAGACATAAAACATAGACAAAAGTACACACACATCTTTGTCACACCATCAACCAAATTTCTTGTCATGGTTTAACCCCAGCTGGCAAATCAGCCCCATACAGTTGCTTACTCTCTCCTGCTTGGAGGAATAGAGGAGAGAGACAGAAAGGTAAAGCTGAAAAATCATTCATGGGCTGAGATAAAGAGAGTTTAATAGCTAAAGCAAAAGACACACATGCAAGCAAAGCAAAACCACGCATTCAGTCACCGCTCCTCACAGGAAGGTAGATTTTAAGCCATCCCCAGGGTAGCAGAAACGTGAAACAGATACTTGGGTAGACACGTATCATCATTCTCAACATCCCCCACTTCCTCCTTCTTTCACCCAGTTCTACACGCTGAGTGTGATGCTTCAAGAATGGAATATCCCTATGGGTAGCTGGGGTCAGCTCTCATGCTTGTGCTCCCTCCCAGATTCTCGCGCACCCTCAGCATCCTCGCTGGTGGGGTAGGATCAGGAGCTGTGTTGGTTATGTACAAGTGCTGCTCAGCAACTAGAAAGTCATCCCTGTGTTATCAACACTTTTTCCAGCAAAAATACAAAACACAGCTACTATGAAGAAATTTAACTCTACCTCACCCAATGCCAGCACAGTCTCAAAGAAGTTTGACCTGATTCAGTATCCAAGTGATATTAAAAAATTACTCAACAAAGAACATAGACACGCAACTGCAGAATTATATTTGGTGTTGTATTGTGCTATTTGAACATTTTCAAATTGCTCATATCTTTCTGAAACTGCACTATATTCAGGACCAGTAAGCTAGTTTTATCAAAGTTACAAAAATTCCAAACTTCATAGACTTCTCTGCCAGATTTGTAACATATTTCAGTATGGTAGTAAGCCAAATTGCCTGCTCAGTTGCTAACAAAGATGAATAAACATTTCTGCTAAACATAGCACCTTCCTGTTTTGACCAAGAAATCAAGCTTATACCAAGTTTTTACCCTCTCTGTCTGCATTATCTAAGACAAGGGTGCATATCTTTGCTAGTGTCTTGTTTAAGGTATCTGAGTTGAAAATGTGATCTATTGTCAAAAGAAAGACGAGAACAATCTCTACTGTCTTAGTGACTAGATACACTTTCTGCAAAAATGGAGGCGGCTTAGAATTTCTTTTTGGAGTGGTGAAAAGGATCCAAAGGACTGAAGAAAGTTTTGCTTTTGAGTCGTACCCATAACAATCTTGGCAATGTTACCACTGCCAAGGTAACATAAGGTTTCTGTGTATTAGGTGCCACTTTCTGATACAGGTGGAGTTTCAAGTAGCCAGACTGCCCCATATCTGTATAAAGACCTTGTCTAAGCTTTTATTTATCTAAAAATTGACTGTTTAGCCACTGTTCAGAGTGGCTGAAAAAAGTGCAGTCTGAAAAAGTCTCCACAATTTTTTTAGTCTTTGGTTTTTGTCCAGTAACTCTTTGCCTTGGACAGATTTTATACCCTTTGTTTCTAGTATTAAGATACAAAATTGCCTCTAACTACATAAACTCCATTATAACATTCTCTGCTAACTGATCTCAAATAACTTTAACTTCTCCCAATTAGTTTTCAAAGCCTTCATTTGTTTCCAAATTTATGATAGAAGTGCAGCACTTTGTTTGAAAGTATTGATGCTTTGTTTGACTATTATAAATATATGCTTGTTCATATAAATATATGTATACAGCTTTAGAAGGTCCCTCAGTAAGTTAGTATTATTTTCAGAGAGTCAAAGCATATTACCATCCTCTTCCAACTTCAGATAATCAAATAAATTAATAAAGGAATTTAAAGCCCCAATATGCAAAGGTAAAGAGTCTACATAGGGATTATCCTTTCTTCATTGCTGAGGTGACAAACAACTGCCATCATGGGCACCAGCATGTATCAGTCTCCTGCGAGCGGCGGTATACCCAAATACTTCTGGAAATCTGCAATATTCTTTTTAGATAATGACATTTAGAGTTATACCTTCTGGTGGTTTTCACCTAAAAGGAGAACATTTGATTCTCTAACATGGAAATAGGAGTCTTCAGACCTCAGTGGGGAGATAGACAGAAATTGTGATCAGTTCTAGCAGCTCTCTCAGCAGATCTCGTGCTCTGTATTATCACTGGGGAGAAAGGGGGAGGCAGGAGCTGTCTTCAGGGTCTGCAGTTTAAAAGTACCCTGTCTACTCCTGGTTTGTTATCCAGTGTTGTGTTTAAGGAGCACTGATATTTGGGAATTGTGTGCAGAGTATTCCAAAACAGAAGCAGGTAAAATCTCATTGCCTGAGTATTCAAATCTGATGTCTACGACTATGCTTTAACAGAGGGCCAAAGGGCCACCTGAACATTGTAAAAATCCAGGTGGTATTAGGCAGACTCATGCAAAGCAATCAGACAGCCTTTCAGAGGCTGCCAATATCTGGAGATCAGGGGTCTGTGGCTGGGAGCTCTGGGAATTGCCAGAGAACCCCAGGAACAGGAATAAGGGACTACTGCCTTTACTGTACTTCACAGACTTGCAACAGCTGGGGCAGGGGGGAAGGGGGGACAGAAGAGTTGTCCTATAGATGTATTTTATTTTATTTTTAACAGGAAATTGACGAGCTTTGAGAAGGTCAGTTTGTCTACTTTCCAGGCAGTTAAACTTTCCCATGGCCCAGCCTTACTTTCACTGCAATTGGTGTTGTTTTGTTTTGCTTGAAGAAGCCACTGCTCTGTGAGGCTGCAGCAACAGAACACAAGCATTCATCTGCTTTAGTTTTTGAGATGTCACAGAGTGGCTGATAGGAAAGTGGGTATTTGATATGGCTGTTCTAATGAAGACAGGCTACTTGTGTCTTTTTTCTAGCGAGAAGAAGATCTCAGGTGTTAGTTCTCCAAAGTTTAGTTAATTTTCACTTTGACCTCTGTGGTGCTTAGACAAACAGATTCTTTACTATTGGACTCTAGAAGCAGATTACTGTGTCCATTGGGCCCAAGAGAAGTAATTTTGGCCATAATTTTCAGCTTTATTATAGGCCGTTGCCATAACAGGTTTATGCACAGGACTACAGGTTTGGGACAAACTCCTGTAGAGTCAGGACACCCTACGTGGTGAAAAGCAGGGTTCACATCTGCTGTGTGTGTTGGAAAATCTGTGAACTTTGGTGAGTTTCCAAGCACAGAATGAAGGAGACAAGCCAGACGATTTGAACCCTGTCACAGCATGCTGCAGCCAGAGGTATTGCAGAAGGGATATAGATAATAGCAACGCAAAATCCTCTATAAGGTGGTGAGAATGGTGGTACAGGGCAACATTCATCACTTTTTAATTGGTTTAATAGAATAATCCACAATATTTCTGCAAGGAAATATTTCAGGATTTAAAATTAGAGCTGTGGGAACTCAGTGGGGGAAAATATGCCTGGCAAGAAACTTTCATTTGTTTTGGTTTTGCTTTCTCTTTTTTCAAAAAATTGAAAATATTTTTCAATTTTGTGAAGTTCAGCACAGCCAAAATAAAGCCCACAGAGAACAGAGATGCCAAATAAAAATATCAAAACTGTTGGTTACCGAGCCAAAGAGTGGGTCTTAATATTTTTTGTTATCATTGCAGTAGATCATACGGAATAGAAGGGTGTGGGCATTACAAGCCATAACCTTCAAGCTTGCTTCATCGTTCATTTTTTTTTGTAGCACAAATCAGGAACTGATTACTGGTGAATGAATTTTTCAAAATAATTGCCTACTTCCACTGAATTCTGAAAATGCAGTGTTGAGCATTTTCCCATGACAAGCCTTAATTTGATTACATCATTCAAACTATCAAACTCTATTAAACATTGAGTCATTGCCAAATAAGAATGCTGGTGCTGCACATAAAATAATTTGATAGCTTCACTCTCAGGACCTCAAGGATATCTGAATTTTCAAAATCCATTTACAAGTTTTGTAGCAACAGGGATAATGGTTTTAAGCTAAATAGGGTCATTTCAAACTAGATATTAGAAATAAATCTTTTATGAAGAGAACAGTGAAACACTGGTAGAGGTTGCTCAGAGAGGTTCTGGATGCCTCATCACTGAAAACATTCAAGACCGGGCTGGACTGGGCTCTGAGCAATCTGCTCTGGTTGAAGATGTCCCAGCTGATTGCCAGGGAGTTGAAGTAGAGAATCTTTACTGGTCTCTTCCAACTCAAACCATTCCGTGATTCTTCAATTTTCCTACCATCAGAACCAAGCTGCAGAAGCCAACATATTTCAGAAAGACAGGTATCATATAAATCTCATCCTGCATTTCTTTTATTAAATGGGGGAAGAGGAAAGAATAGAAACAGAGGTTTTGTTCAAAGACACAAAACTAATCAAGAATGGGATCATGTAAGTGTCCTGCATCCCACAGCCTAAGAATGTTAATGAGTGGAAGTATTGGAATTGGATAGATATTTCTCAGAAGGGGACAGAGAGTTTGTGGATGTATGCTTGCAGTAATTACAGCTGCAGAAAAAGCACTAGTATCCACCTTGAGTGTGCCTCACCCAACGTATATGAATTTACCTTCCCAGATAACAGAGCCATCTGAAAAATTTGTTTCCTTGACAGCTCTTTCCATTGGTTAAAGGCTTATAGGAATATTACAGAAAACCTCTGCAGGATTCTGAAGTGTCATTTGAGCAAAACGGATGGATTTAAACACCAGTGGTGTAATGCACCCTACCCAGGCAGCTCTCTGGCCATGGTATCTTGAGCATCTGTGGCTGTTAAACTGGCCCTTGAAACGTCATTGTCTGTAGTTCCCCACACAGCAGATAGTCTGGTCAGTGAGATGAAGTCTTGCACACTTTCCCCTGTGGCTGTCCATACTGAATTACAGAATCACAGGGATTCAGGGCTGTTTGAAATGTCTGCCCTTCTGTCGAGGTCACCACATTCACTACAATGAAAGATTTTTGGCTTAAAGACAGTGGTCTCCCACAGCATGATATAGGATAAAAGTCAAAATCTCACAGTCATAACATGGTCTGGTAGTTTCTGATCTCCAATCCAGGCCTGTCTAGGAAAATGTTCTTAATCCAGTAAATAAAAATGTGAACCAATGAGAGTTGGGTAATGTGGTGAAATTTAATTTAGTTTTATAAAGAGGTATTATAGTGGCATCTTTAAAAAGTGATAAATATCTTTCATATCTTTAAATGCCTTTAGATGAATCACAGTTCAGAATTTTAGAGTTCAGCTATTTACAACTTTGGAAAACAGAGGAATCAGAACCCAGAGAAACCCTTTCAGAAAAGCATTTCCATAAATATAGTATCAAAATTTTTTTAAGGATTGATAGATCATGTCAGGTAAGTACGTGAATGTCCAGAATAAGATGGGTCCCTGTTAGAAGTGTGTGTTTTGTTCTTGTACACTACTCACTGTGCTAGTACAGAGCAGCGTGTTCTCTGTGTATGTTGTTGTTTCCCCACATCTGACTGTTGATAAACAGCTCAATTCCAACAAGTCCTTAGAGATCCATCACTTACCACAGATGAGCATTTTAAAAAAAGCAGAAAATAAGACATGGCATTTTAGACACATTTATTTCTAGTACTACCTGCTAAGACACTTTAATCATCTTCAAAATATATATTTGGCAAAATAATTCTTGCTCAATATTCGATTTATTTTTGTCTCACAATTAAGTAGCATATTATGACATTCACAAGAGGCAGTATGAGTTTGTCAAAGAGACTGATACTCAGTTGCAGCCTTTCTTGAGCCATTTTTTGAAAGGACACTTTTACTAGAGGAATAGATTTTGTGTTGCTTTGAGAGGTCCACTAAAATTAAAAATCTGGCTCATGGAACCTGGTGCTTGCTTAATGCCTAGTACGGCTTCCTAACAGTAGCTTAAAAATAGCAGAACTTGGCTTTATATATGGAAATACAAACTGCCATCATGGAAGGAAATCCTACTCCTTTGGCAGTGTTATTTTGAATATATTTTATTAGTAAGGTGTTACTTGGTTGGGGTTTTGTTGTTTGTTTTTTTATCACAACATGAAACTCAAAAGGGCGTTGGCCTTTTATTTTAAGTGGAGGAACTGAAATGTAAATGGTGATACCATCTAAAATTGCTGTAAGCTCTCTGCTAAGTGAAGGCCAAAACTGCATTATCAGGGTTCTAAAGTTAGATATATATGTTTTCATTTCTTTTTTTGGCTTTTTCATAAGCATACTCACATTCAAAATGATGAAAGCCTCCTGATTGCACTAAGACAAATGTAAGTTGCATTTCTAAGTATCAACGTTTTCCTGCCAAAATATAGCTGTCCTGTCTTTGCTATCTGCAGACAGAAAACTGAGGTAGATGATACCTTGGCACTACTTCAAAATAAACTTATTTTGCTGACAGAAGTGTTCAGCTCTGCTCATACAATCCATTGCCTGTGTCTCATATATACGAGTCCAGTATTAAACGTTTTGAATCTAACTTTTTCTCAGAGGATTAGAGCCTGAAACAAAGAAGAATTTACACTGTGTACTTGGAGAGGGGATCATACACTTTTTCACCCTCAGAAAACTTGAGCAAAAACCTCAACAAAATTTTTCTAACCTCTAATAATAACTGACTGCTACTAAATGCAAGTATCATTAAATTATTCTTTAAAGATCTAACTCCTTCATAATGCATTGACATAATTAAAATATATCAGTATCCTCTAAGGTGAAAGAGGCATAATGTGACAATAGTAAACTTGAAAAATATTGTTGAAGTATGTTTCTATCAAACAAGGAGGTTAAAGAACTGCTGCAATATCCTGGACTTTAATGATTGTTGTTAAATGCAGCAGAATAAGCAGTCAGGTAGGGGGAAGAGAAACCAAACCCTTCTTCTAAATTATAATGCTCCAGCTTTGAAATGAGACTGAATTTTGCTAAGGTTAACAAGTCAACATTTCTGTTTCCATCCTATAGAAAGTTTGGGGGAAGGGCTATGCAAATATCCTGATTTCCGTATTCACAAATACTTATAGGCATGGAACATGGCTCTTTATGTCATTAGTTTCCTCTTTTGTGGCCTACCACCAGCTAAATCACAGATATATTTTATTTTTGAATAATAATTTTCCACTTGCTGCTTGGGAAGAGGTGCCAAAGAAAGAGCATGAGACTGGTGCTCATGGGGGCCAGGAGATAATGAAGACACATGCAATGTCAGCAAGAGGAGTGTACAGTGTCTCACTTGGAGGACCAAGTTGAGGATTCCTTGAGTTCCTGAATATCAGAGCCAAATGGGCTTCATCAGGTGATTCAAGCAGATCTGACCTCCTAACTGTCCAAAATTGCCTTTTAAAGTGTTCAATCCATTGACTCAATATGAACAAACTTGATATCCACATCCTTTCTCTACCTCACTGGAGGTTTGTTAAGGGAGTGCTGAATACCACTGGTTTTAAAACCTCCCAAGGTTTCTGATATTCCTCAAGAGCACTTTGATAAAGATGCACTGGAGGTATTTTAGGGTGGCAAAGGAAATTGCTTCACTTCAAACTAGAGCCTTCAAAGAATATATGAGTGCACTCACTTGGTATGTATCTCTCGGGCAATATTCCACATGGCTGAATCTGTAGAATCCACCAGGCTTAACACAGCTGTAACAAATGACCACAATAAGGATGAAGTATTTCAATTGGTACATCTTTTTACCATCTCCTTGTCCTGTATCTTCTCATTATGTCAAGCAAATGTTAGATTTTTAAATAAAATATTATAAAATATAAGACAATATTAGTCATGTTCATGCTGAGAAAATAGTCATTGGAAGTTGCCTTTGATTTTTTGAAAACATTTCTTTCATTATTTTTGAACAGCCTAATAAATTACTTTCTATCAGGGAATTGAATTTTGGTTTTGGAAACAATGACCTTGCAGACCAATCTACATAAATTAAGGCTTGTGAGTGGTTTTCAAGCCTGATCTGCTGTGCTGAGTTTATACCTCTGATCAGGAGATAACAATGCAGCTGTTTTAAGCAAGTGCAAGAGAATAGTGGAAAATCTCTGCTTGATTCATGGCAATAGTAACATATTGTACTATTAATAGAGTTCTGGAACTGAGTGGGTGGTTCCCGAGATATATGTGAGCTGGGAGAGAGACTTCAGAACAGAGGTAGGAGGGGTGTAAGAAGAGAAAATGGGCTGTGTAAAAGCATGAGAGAGTCTTTAAAGTATGAAATAGATTATACCTCTTCTGTTTGCATTGTATGGCACAAAAAAATTAAGGAGGTGGCTGAGCATCAGACTGGAAGGTGTCTAAGCTGTGAGGGTCTCTTCCTAGCTGATAGAGCATATTCATGCCACCCGTGTGGGGAGGGGAACCAGCTACAGTCTGTGTTAGAGATGTTACTAACAGGGGTTAGTATGGTATGTTCAGACCACTGTATGGTCTGAACAGAGTGCAAAACAATGTGAGTTCATTCCACAAATATGCTGAATAGGAGCAAATTACAATCCAAGAGGATCACTTTCTGCTCTCTTCCCAGAGCAGAGAATATTGACATTTTCATCAAGTGCTCTTCATTCTCCCACAGTCTTTTGTAGATCACACAACTTATTTTCCAGGAGTGGTAAAATTTTGTTGTTCACACATGAGTCCCCAGCGCAAAAGAAATGTTCGTGTGATATGTCTGCCTTGTATAGTGAAACATTTCTGCTTTAAGGTGTGCTTTAGCAAGGTGAAAAATTATAGCAGTAAAACTCACTAGATATGTTCCTACATGTCATGGAAACCTTCAAGAGGAGCATAGGCATTGTGCAGATATCTCTGTATCGCTCTCAGAATTGAACCCAAGGTATTAAGAGAAAAACAGTAAATATATACTCTTCATTTCACATTTCAAGGATTTTTCTGAAATTATGATCAGAAAATATGTATTGCAAAACATTCTCATTTGAGGTGTAGTTCTCCATATTTAGTACTTGCTTTTCATAAAGTCATGTCTAGTTATATGTGAACTGTGAGGTCAGCTTTGATATTATGATGTGGAACATGGGAAACAGCATCTACTGGTCTGGGAGAACAGAAGAATTTAATTCCCATTTCCCATTGCCGACCAGGAAAAGCAAAGTTAGGGTGCATGAGTTCTGTCAAGAGTGGATGGCCAGTGGTTTCAAATCAGTAGAGAAATTCTCTGGTATGAATCTGGGGTATGTTTCCTTTGCCTCTAGAAGAGAGCAACAAAACCAGCTTTTGTTCTTAGCTCTTCCAAGTTCTAGCTCATAAAAGGGAAGTTACAGAACAGTAGTTGACAGGGTCTGTGGTGTCTAGCCATTCAGATGGATTCGGGGTCTGGGAGTTTTTACTGTTACTGTTGTTTTTGTGATGCTCTGCTACTTCTGGCATGTCTTTGGAGCTCAAACTAATTGTGCACCCAAGGGGAATAGGAAATGCATAATTTTTGGATACAGCAGTTTAGACATGGATTTTTAAGTGCTCAAATTCCTCTGCATAGAATGTGTTCCATCTTGCCCCATGTAGGATGTTATTGTATATCATCTGTCAAGACAGCACAAAGTAGAATTATTTTAGCTTTTAAACTGGTTATAAATTTAGAAGCTGCTAGATGTCAGAAGTACTTTTTTGTTGTTTTTGTTGCTTTTTTAAAGTAGTTGCCCCCTAAGGGACAATTTAAAGCAGCTCTCTGGAAGAAAGTAAGTGTCTTAGTACACTTATCCAAAGGCACTCTGGGTTCTGCAGCTGGCAGTTACGACCATCAAAGAAAAACTGAAGGACAAGTTACCAAATGTATAAAGCTGAATCTTGAAGGCAATTTTTTTGTCTTTGGTTAAAACTATTATTATGAAAGTAAATCTGGAAGCTCGTTTTTGCAAAAATCTCAAAGAAATAACCTGTCTAGAAACAAAAGTTCAGATTCTGTTTCCATTAAGTAAGAAAAATAGACACTGAGACAAACACACATGCGTTGTTTGTTTACATAGCAGTGAAAGTTTAGGTCTCTTAAAGATGTCTTCTTCATCTGAAATTAAAAGGCAACCATATAACCCATAATATAGCCATTTTAGTCACTGTGCAAGCTATCCTATCACACTGCTATCTTTACTGCGTGGTTAAAATCAATCCCGAATGGAAAGAAGGTGGGAGAACTGAACCTTAGCACTTCATGTTCCACTGGTGGAACAGAAAGGGATAACCTGAAGAAGAATTCACAGCCACATAGCTGTCTCCTTTGGTGGAAGTGCTTGCCTCTGCTTGGTCTGTTCAGCCCAGAGTTCACAAATTCTCTGGAACTGTTGCAGGACAAATTCCTTGTCTAACTGTTAATGGTTTTAAGACATGGCACCTTTCCCTGGTTAGACAATGGCCCATTTCGGGTCTCAGTGGCCTCTTCTTTATTGAAGCTTCCACCATATCTTGGTTATTTTGCTGTTGTTGGGCTGCACTGCAGGAAGACCTTCCAGCTTCCTGTAGGAAGCTCGAGGTAACCACGAAGGTTTGTAGCTTGTCTGCTCAAAAACAGATGTGCCGATCATAGGTTCTGTTGGTTTCTAGTTGGGTTACTAGAAAAATACTTGCCTTCTCCTTCTTGAGTAAAGACACTTTTAATAAACTCTAAGCATCATTTATCTTTTAAGAAATGGATGTCCTAATGACAAACATACAACAAATTATCACTAGAAAATCATAATTTCTAGCATGTATTCACCATCAATGAAGAGGGTTTTTTCCAAATACATTTATTGGGAATTTCCTGTGTTGTGACCTATGCCCCTTTCCCACTTTTTCACCATGTACATCTGAGAAGACTCGACTCAATCTCCTCTATAATGACATGAAGATAGAAATTAGATTAGTCCAGTCTGAACAAACTCAACCTTTTCTCTCCATCTTTTCTTGTGCATCAAATGAGGCATTGGGAAGGTGCCTTTTCAAGTGATGAGGAGTAAGATTCTCTGGGCACAAAGCGTAATACACCAAAATATCTACCTAGGTACAGACAGAATTTAATATAAATAATATTTCAAATTAATTATTATGTATAACATTTATAGTCTAATAGCATATAAAATTTATTATTTATAATTAGGTGATAGGAGTTTAAAAGATTCCAACTTCTCCTTGCCTTTCACACACAAGTCATCACCGAGTTTCCTCTATGCAAGTAAGGACTTTGGTGATAAAACAGATGAATGGAAATATGAGCAAATCAAATTGATAGAAGTGGCAGGTGAATGACTGTGTATCAAACTACAATAGCAAAACTGACTCTGAATGTTTTATAAAGTCTCTCTTCATGGCAAAAAGTGTCAGATGAGATTCTCCTGAAGCACAGGCTCCATTCAAGTGATTCCCAGTTGATTATGACAGCAAATACCACAAAAGTATGGTGGAGGCTTTGGGAACAGGAAAACCTTAGAGATGAAACTCATTGGTGAGACGCTTTCCATAGCAGTTGGATTCATGGGTCATTTGTATTCCAAGCAATGAAGAAATATGGTTCTTGCCCTGGGTCGTAGGGAAGCCCGCCTGTGTTGGGCTTGTTTACTTGGATCTTGCATGTTGGAATGGATTTTGCCCCAAGATGCTGAGTCACTTTAACAGATGTTCTGTTGATTCTGAACAATGAGAACTGCCAAAGCAGAGAAAAGCTATGAGAAATCAGCTAATGATTTACTTTATGTGCCATAAAATATAGAAAAATCAAACAATGAAAAATGTAAACACTTAGAATTTTGCTCAGTATATTCCAAAGTGTCTTTTCAATGATTAAGAGTTCTTAGGGCCAAATAGAGCACATTTTTTAAAGAAAAATGTTTAATCTGTCGAATTGATTTAACATTTTATTTTGAATCCTTTTGAGTGATGAGACTTCTCTGATGATAGCTATGTCTTGAGAAACAACAGGCACTAAAAACTAGCTTGGAGATAAATATAAAAAGTTAGAAAATTGGGATAAGCTTCCTAATGTTTCATCAATTCTCTTTTAGAATGAAAAAGTTCCAGACAATCTAAATGTTTATTTATACTGATCACAACCAAATTTTTAAAAACTCTATTTTCAATAAATATTCCCCCCCACCCAAATGCAAACAAGTTCTTTACATTTGAGCTAATGTGTTGTGTCAGGCTCTGGTCCAATGTAAATTCACTCACATTAGAAGTCTTCAGCATAGGGGCTGAATAACAAACACTAACAGAGCCAGGGATTATTATATTTAACTCTCAGGCATTGTATAACATCAAAAGAAATACCTGGATTCTTCAACAGAGGCTTTGTTTAAAAAAATATATATGTGTTTGGTGAAATGTTTTATCACTCCTCTAGAACAGACTTTGACTTTGGAGGAATATTTGGCAGGATTTTTTATTGGTTTAAATGCGTACATGACTGACATAAATTACTATAATGAGTATTCCATCATTTCCCCTCTGGTTACAGGGGAAAGAAGCAATATCTCTGCTCCTCTGCTGCATTACATAAAAAAGTTAGATAGTCAGAAATGGATGTTAGAAGAGTTCCCAGTACTGGTGCAGGGACATTCAGTACTGTTCTGCTTTCAATGGCTTTAGGGCAAAGTTTGGTATTTTTGGACTACAAGGAGGAACCTCATTTATTCCCTTACACAATTACTGATATGCAACATTCATATAAGGTATTAATGGTAATAAAGGGTTTGCCCTGAGAGGTGCTGAGCTCTCCGAACTTGTTTCAGCCATGTGCCTACAGTCAAGAGAAGGAGTAGACTCATTGCCTTCAGCTTAACTATCTTGATGAGTAGAACAGCACACCCACAGCCCTCAGGTAACTTGAACAAATTAGATCTTCAATAAAATGATTATGAGCAATCAGGAAGAAAGCTGAAGGGGAAGCAGGAAATAAGCTGATATTGGGCTGATGTAGAGCGGGACTGAATGTAGCTCTGATCTGAGAAGGAGAAGGGACTTGTAAACTCCTGGTACAACCACACAGTGTGAATTGTGACTCCAAATGTGAAGTTGTTTCTATTTGAATACATGACAACTTTATACATGATGAAGAAGAAATGCTCACAGTGATGGGAAAGGAAGTGGCTTGACAGACACTCCTGTGACAGATGAGGGAGTGCTGACAGCTCGCTTTTTATCTGCATTGCATTAAGATAGACTATGCTGAAAAGGAAAGTGTGTTTATAGTTATATTTCCATAGAATAATTTACTGCAAAATTAAATGGGAAAAAAAACTTGACTAGCTTCCCTGGTATTCAGGACACATTTGATTTCTGGGGCGTTGGCTCAGTTGTTTCACAGGGGAAGAGCTTGCACACAAGACTGGATGTGTATGACAGCAATGGTAAACACACAAATAGTAACACCAGATGGAGCCTCACACAACTACAGTCAGTTTGCCCAGCTGGGTTGCTGAAAAGTAATGCGACAACAACAAAAAGGAATCAAATCAACACCTTAACGTGGTTTGAGATGCAGCTGCCGAGTGAGGTTGCTGATATGCAGGGAGGGTGCAGCCGTGCAGCAGTCGAGGCTTAGCTTGGCTTACTCTGTTCTGTAATATTGAGAAATATGGCCAAGATATTAAATATTCTTAGCATCATGACAAAAAGTTGGATTTCAGAAATGTATTTGGTTGTGCATTGAATTAATAATGCACAGTAATTGAGAAAATAAGTATATCATGCCTTATAACTGATATCAGACATTCAAGAAGCAATACAAAGAATTTCTAATAACCTGCTTTCTTGTGAAATCGCAGTGCTCGAGGTCGCTGGAAGCTAAAATTTCCATTCTGTGGGTAATTTGTTCCATTTAAATGAGAACAGATAATAAAGCTTTCCAGTGAAACAAAACTTTTCAAACATTAAAATTCATGTCTCACGGCGTATTTGATATTGATGATATTAGATGATGATGATGGTGATGTTGATGATATTAGATGATGATGATGATGGTGATGATGATGATGATGATGATGATGAACAACGAAGTTTCAGGAGGGTAAAAGCTGTTCATGTTCATTTTTCAGATGAATTAAATTATGCACTGTGGGGTTTTTTTGCAATATTAAGACAATAAAAATATTAACTGATAGTCAACTTGAAATACTTTTATTGTCAGCCTTATATTTTTTCTTCTACCAAAACAGCAACAATATTGCGATATAATCAGACTAAAAGTATCAATCAGCATGTGATGTTTAGTTTTCAATTAAACTGCACTTTCCTATGGGCAGGAACTCTTTCACTGAATTTCTGATCATCTGTCCATAATGGAAAGCAGTCGGAGGATTCACCAGAATCTGTACCATGCTGCAGACACTGCCAGAAGGAGCAATCCTCCTAAACAAGGTATTTAATGGTCTACCAGTAGCTATTTTATTGTTACCTTATAGTACTTTTTGTGAAAGCAGTACATTGAAACTCTCCTGATTACATTGCTTGGTTAAAGTTGTGTATTTCTGCAGGAAAAATAAGAAAACACTATCTCAGTGGTCTAACTTCCGAAACTCAAATAATTATCTTATTTAAAACTGGGAATACATAAATGGCAAATCACAAATGTAACAGATCATGGACTAGAATACCTCTTTAGTAGAAGAAAACAGTGGAAAGAAAAGACATGGAATGATAACATGGAACGGTTTTGTACTTTTAGTCCTACAAAACCTTTTTTGTATTTTTTCTCTGAAAACTAGTGAGAACAGAGAGCCATTTCAGGACCTCAGCAAGAGTGCTGCATTCTCATTCAGGCTTTGCTTTTAAAGCAATGTATGAGAACAAGGTGGAGACTCCCAAGGAGATCACTCACATCTTATGAGTTATGAAAAGAAGCCTGAACTATGAGTAAAGAATTGAAGAAAGTGGGATTCCCTACTGCAAGGCAGAGAAGACTGAGAAAAAATATAAATGTATAAATGCAGAAGATTGTGGAGGGAGATGTGGGAGATGCCAGAGATCCTGTTCCAAGTACCTTTTAGAACCTATCTCATCTGGAAGGCACGAACTGCAGCAAAGGAGATTCGTAATGCACACTGGGAAAAAGTTTTGGAAACCAGAGCAAAGCAATGGAATTGTTTTTGTAGGAAAACTGCAGAAATTCCCTGATTGAAGCCTTGTGAGAAGAGGTTGGGCAGATATCTGGCCAGATGCCATGGGCAGGACCAGGCAAGCTGTGCAGAGCCCTTCTGTTCCTTGTCTCCATCTGTAGGTCTGTGATTCTATACTAGAGGTGTGGCTTCTCCTGTCCCTGGGAATGACCAGTGCACTGATGTCGTTCTCATTCTGTGTTCTCAGTCTAGCTCTTCTGTCTCCTAGAAAACCAGACAATGCCCAGTCAGAGGCAGATTTTGATGCAGAAATGAGTTTTAGAGGGCATGTAAAAGAAAATGCATGTAGGTATGAGAGAACAAAGGGAAAGGATAATGTCAGCTTGGAATCTGCAGCACCAGTAAGATAGCAGGAGCATCGGGACAGATCATTGAGGGTAGCTGTAGTCAGTGTATCTCTGCAGCTTTCAGGAGCTGCTATTGAGCTCATGCTTCTATTTATGCTCTGAACCAAACTAGAGGGTGAATGGCCACCACTTCTCTTTGGGCTTTATTGCTGTGTAATGCCAGCTCATGTCCACATAGCTCATGATGTGTGGAAAGTGGGTGTGTGGTTGGGCTTCCCCAAGGTTTTGACATGCCCTGCCTCTAGACTTCTATTAAAAACCAGGTGCTGGAGCTAGAATTTTCATTAATTGTAGGGTATTTTCTTTAGGTTTAAGTGGACAGCAAGTTTTTTATCCAGAAGGTTCATCATAAGTAAAATCCCTGACATCGAGATGTATAAAATGTTGTTACTGTTAGCTTGAGTACTTCACTGTGAGATGGGTTGTAGCTTTGGTTTTAGGAGGCTCATATTTTAGGCAAGTTAGTTACGTGTTTACTTCAGTTTTGCGTGGTTTTCCCTACCATGCACTGACACCATAAAATCCAATAGAAGAAACTTTGCAAAACATTCTACAATGTGTAGGAAGGTTCCCCACAGGATTCTTTTATTAAATTTTATAACTCGGAATATATCCCTTTCAGCAAGGAGACGAGATTTTGTGCGAGAAGGAATGCTTTGGTTTCCCTTCATAGTGCTCATACGATCATTTCAAGATGAAGATTTCTACTTAGTACTTGGTAATTAGATAGACAGACTCTTTAAAAACTATTAGAACCATAACAGGAATGTCAAGATGGTGAAAATGGACATCTCTTAAGTTTGAGAAAGCCAAATATAATTATTAGCAGAGTAATTATGTTGCAACATCCACTGTCTAATAAAAAGAGCTGGATAGCTACGGAAGAAAATTCCTGTAGTCAGTCATCTGTATTCCAGGAAGGTTGTCTATTGGTCCAGAATCACAGTGGAAACAAATATCTCTATAAAGATTAAGAGCCAAAAAATGCACATATTTCTTCCTTTAAAGTATCTGATTTTTATGACAGTATTTTTGAAATTACTGAAAGAATTAAATCAGGAGGAAATTATATCAAAAGTAATGATCTGGTAGCAAATGGGAAGGAAAAATGTTTAATACTGCCAAATGGATATAGCAGAACAAATTTGCTAGACCGATAAATGACTATTTGCCCCATCAACACAACTGGTGAAATGCTGATCAGCATTCACAGGCAATGGAAGAAAAGTGCCTACAGGTGGAATTTATGCTCTCAAAGCAGGAGAACTGTTGTTGTAGGTGCCTGTGCAGCCACGTATGTAACACTGCACCCAAGGGCTTTACAAACTGCTGCACAGGCCCAAGCATGGGCTGTGCTCAAGGAAGACCAGAACAACCACAGACAACCATCTACCCCTTCCAATATTCAGTGCAGCTCATCCAAGCCAGTTTCTTTAAATCCTGGTATTTTCAGTGCTTTTAAATGCTCCTCAAAAGGCAGGAAGAATAACTGAATGTATTGCTCCTCATTGTACAAGCCAGCCTGATGAAGAGAATCTTATTAAATCATTAGAATAATATTTAGAAGCTTAGCCACAACTGACTCTCTTCCTAGTGAATTAAATAAACATAATTTTCCTGTTTTTTGCACTCCAGCAGCTGGGAGCAGGTGCTAGTACTCTGTAGGGACTCGTAACCTAATTCCTCATGTTTTTAATTTCTATTGGAACAAGAATTTGCTTTAATCCTGAAATAATTTGTACAAACCTGGAGGCTGTTCTTTAAATGTACAGGGTCTAGAATTGCCTGTGTTTTGGCTGACACTAATTATTTTCTCAGTTTGTCTTGGCAATTTGCTGTGGTAATGTGTTTACCTTGAATTCCCCGCTGGCTATGCCATGAAAGTAATAGGCACACAGACAAGATATCAGTAGCAAAGGAACTATATCAAGTCAATTACATTGCATCAGTAAATTAATTTCATTAGCATATTAAAATTACTGTGCCTCAAACCGAAATAGGTCTGATGAATTTGGATCTGGTTTTTAAAACCTCATTATTTATTGTTTGGCTGACAGGATATTTTGGTTCATGTCTATTACAAGGGAGGGGTTGGAGTCATGCATGAAAACTGGATCGGGTTTTGGTGCCATATACAGCCTGGTTTTACCAACATATTCCCTGGTTCTGCTCTTTTTATTCATCTTTGGGTTTTGCTTATGTGAAGAGAGAATACATGAGTTATTCTGTAATGACAGATCTTTTTCCTCAGTCTGTTATCTTGATGAACTCTGCCTAAATAAAAGAAAAAGAACATGCATTAATATTCTCAAGAACTCATAATTACCTGTGTAAAAGTTTGTAAAGAACATTTTTCTTGCATCAAAGCCTTCTCTTTAAAAATATAATTTATTACATCTATCAATACTGTGCAACACTTAAATACAAATAGCACTCATCTTCAAAATGTAATGGTTGTTCTTTCGAAGCGGGAAATATCAGGCTCATCACAGACATTTTTCCTGTTGGTAATCAGTGGACTTCTCTAAATTACCTCCATTTATATAAAGCATCACTAATTTATAACAGAAGTTTACAGATTAGATTATTACATTGAAATGAAAAGTGTTAAAGCAGGGCTTGTAAGATAATTCTACTTAGTGGAAATGTTTCTTATATTAGTAATATCTAATATGAGTTAAAACCTCAGTCAACAGACGCCTTTCTAAGATCCCAGACTGCTTTTATCTTATGAATATCAAAGCCCTCTTCTTTATTTTCCTTGTAGAGTGCTGTTATGGAAGTGCACATATTTTGAAGGTGGAGACAGAGAACTTTTATATACTATACTGCCACTTATTCAGCTATGAAACATTTACACTATATGCTCAGAACAACTTCAGAGAGATGAAGTGGCAAAGCCAGAACAAGAATTTGCAGTAAAATTACATGCCTATCCAATCCAAATGGAACTTTACTGAATTTTATCCCTTTTTCCTTTTGTTGCTTTGAGTGGCAAGGCATTTTGGTTGCCAGCGTAGATATTGCAATCTTGTCCTCTGGAAAGTACATTCCAGAAGAACTTTGAGAGGAGAGAAGCTCTAACACTCCAGCCCTGAAGCAACATGTCTTGAAGGCACTGGGCTGTCTGTTGGCTAAAACACTTTGAAAGTGTGTGTCTCTGTAAAATCAACCAGTAAATAATTACTAGAGAAATGAAGACGAAATAGTTTAAAATCACATCTGAGAAAAGGTCTTTAAGTTAGCTTAAGACTGATGAAACAATGGCAGCTCAGTTTCAATAAATCTGTTTGCAGTTGTGGTTGTTCTATGCAGGCCAGTTTGTTAACAGGATGATGCCACCTGACCTAAGGAAGACCTGAGAAAGGTCTTCTGAGTTGCAAGTCAAAACAGCCAGCCAGCTTTCTAAAATCATGCCATTCAATACAAGATACTGAATGCGCCCTCTGTGGTATGCCAGACTGCATTTTTCCTGTTTTCCAATTTCTCTGTGGACTAAAATATTCTCTGTTGACAACGCTCCATTCAAGCTGGAGAGTCACCTACAGATTTGGGTTTCTGCTGTTTTCATGGCTGAGCATCACTGAAAATTAGCAAGGGAGTATGGGGGGGAAAACAAACAAACCAACCTATTTTAGGAAACTGCTTATATTGCTATGTTTGTGGGACTATTATTCAACATTTGCATGTCAGCAGCACTCAGCTGTTAGCAGGTAGTCAGATAAGTTCAGAAAGCTTAAACTAAACTTTAAGAACCGCAATTTCAATTACTTACTAAAAAATATCCACTCTTTGGTACAATGGAATCAGAGCCAGAAAATTTATCCTAAGACAGGATGACAGTAAATCCAGAGAAATCTTGAAGATATTTGCAAGATATTTTTCAAAATACTGTGGGCAGATGATTTTATATTGTAAAACTAAGACAGACTGTCTCTCATTTGAAATTCACTGTATAATAAATGCTGTTACATGATGCAGAAAATGCATGGTTATCTTTTCTCTTTTTTCTTTTTTTCCTTTTTTTTCCCCCTAAACCCACTGCCATTGTCAGGGACGCGTTCCACTAGACCGGGTTGCCCAGGACAACCTCCAGCCTGGCCTTGATTCTTTCCTCAATTATCTCTTCACTTACATCTATGTCTTTATCTATTCTTTGTCTCCTCTTTTTCTCCTCTCACCTGCCCACTTTTCAGTATGTTAACACAGTATTATCTGAGTTTGCAGTGAGGTTTCACCTCAGACTTTAGTCTAAATAGAATCAAGAGCAGGCCACACATGTAATTATCCAAAATGAAAAAACAAGAGGAAAGGCTCCAAAATGTGCCACTCTCCACTTTTGAAAACCTTCCTAAGACTGAGAAGCAGACATCAAAGCCTTGTCTGAGAGACAGCACACCTTCAGCATTTCTGTCCTTTAACACTCCACTGATTCTATCAGATTCAATTTATCAGAACACTGAAACCAAATTAACATTTGAATGTTAACTGCGATCTCTGCTATTGATAGTCTGATCCTTCTTCCTGTTAGCACTGTATAATCAAATCTATTGTTCTAAAATATTTTTACTTTGTTTTGAAAAGCCCTAGGAGTGGAATGACACTGGATTTTCAAGAAAGCAATTCAGTTATAGTCTCACTTGGAAGTGAGAAGCCCAAAGTACACAGCAAGCTATGTTAGAGAAGGGCTCCAGCTCTGTAGTTCATGTAGGTACGCTTCCAGCACTTTCCCAATAGTTTGATAAATGATGGGGCAATCTAAGAGAAATTTTCATCTGGAAGTAGAGTTGTGAACTCAGAGAAGTTTGCTATTTACCTCATTTTTCTGGATCACAAATCAAATTATTTTGAGAGGCTTTTGCATGTGCTTTTGAGGAAAGCATGTTGTTTCTTAAGGAAAAAAATTATTTCAGATCACAGGAAGGTGGTTATAATAATTTACTCTTCAGCTCTAGAGGAAAAATACGGTTCTGAAAACCAGTACTTGCTATAATTCCCTTCTGGGTTTTGGTTTTGTTTCTTGTTTTTCTTGGGGGTGGGGAAAGTGTTTCATATATGGATATTTTATGATTTAGTAACCCACTCTGAAGACAAATGATGGTATATCTGGACAGCACTAGGCAGTTTACGGTCCACTGGTAGGTGCTGTCTTCTAGAAGTGCTTCTGGTGGCCTCTAAAAGCCACAGGAGAACCATGCCTGTGTGGCACCAATGGGGTTTTATCCCCTGTGTCACTCATGCAAGCAGACACAGCTGGAGCTCTCCTCAGCCTGGGATGATGCCAAGTGGGTGAAGCTTCTGTTTCACCTCCCCCACAGATGCTCTCCCTGTGACTCATCCAGCACCAGGGCTGCATCTACAGTCATTTATGTCCATCTGTATTATTCAGAAACCATGGGCATGCTGAAAAATAATTTTAATTTTTTATTCTAAAAGTATCAATTTATATCCCTATCACATGCAGTTACATGTAAGTAAAATGTTTCTAACTTTTGAACTGGTTAAGGGTAGAACTTATTATCCCTTTATATGAAGGATAAAGATTGGTTGATGGCACTGCCCTCCTGCAAAAATATGTCTTTTAAAGTATTCTTCAGTTCTTAATTTATTTCATTGCAGTTTTGCAATCTGTTGGCAGTTATTTCAAGACAACGAAAACAGTGCCTGGAACACACTGTATTTAGTGCAAACGTACTGAAGAAATACCTTCTAATTAGAACAGAATACTTTGGCAGCAGCACAATTTTAAGTGAGAAAAAGCCCAAAACAAACAAACAAAAAATCCCCAAACAAAGAAAGAACCCACCAAACTCCAAACCCCCAACCAACCAAAAAAATCTTGTATGTGTTTTCTTCTTAAAAATAGATGAAACTTAGTAATGGTGGTAGGAAAATAGTGACTTGCCCTTCAGGAAAACTGATGAGATTGCTTAAGAGGATATTCTTTTAACAATTAGTGGTTTTGTTATTGTTAGGATGAGACCTAATTCAAGTAGGGACAGGGAATTTAATTAACAGAAAATTCACTTTTCAAAAGGGCTATATCTAAATCTGGAATGCTGGTATGAACCACTGCAGGCAGAGGCAAAATTTGGACCAGAGCAGGTCCCACGGTGGTGAGCCCCCTATCCAGAGAGTAAATGACAGCATGTCACAATGCTGTTACCATAAAAATACCTTAGAAAATAGAGATTAATTCTGAATAATTCAAATAGTGAGGGGATATGAAGTAAATAATTGTTGATTCATGCATGGAATTAGGAAAACACAGCTGTTCCTCAGTAAAATAGGAAAATAGTCTTTCCCCATTGGTGTTTATTTAGAAAATGGGAAGTCTAGAAAATAAAAGGGATTCTCCTTTTTAATTTATCCATTGACGTAATTAGAGTTCCCTTTATCATGTGTGGACCTGAATTTTTGGATGTCTCACTCCTGTTAAGAGTGAGGGAATTATCCCTCCAGCCAAGTCCTGTCCTTCCTTTGGGGGAAGCAAAGCTCCCATTGCAAAAGCTGATGAAGAATAAAGTTGTCAGTAAATTTTCCCTAGTTTACATGTTAACTTTTAAAGACAGATCTCTTGTTATCTAGCTGTCAAGAATGTGTACAGAGGGGAGGCGATGATCATTCTTATGGGTCTGTGACCCTGAGAGCAGAAATAAAGAGCAGGTATGTTGCTTTCACTCCCAATAAGAAATTATTTAAATCTATTGCTGTGTTTAGTCTCAGACAAATGAGGGTTTTTTCATAAAAATTATTCAAAAAAGTCTTGTGATTTTGAGCTGGAACATTTCAGGTTCTGAATATGGCTGACAAAACTGGTCATTTAATATGACGAAATAGGGAAAATTGTGGTAGAAAAGACAAAACTGTACATTAGTTCTAGTTCCAAGGGCTTTTTAGGGTGGAATGGCATGCTCAAAAGCAAGTTAGTTGAGACCTAACATTCACATGGCAAATGCATATCGTCAGATCCCTTTCTATAACGAATACTCATGTGCATTTATTTATAAAACACTGCGGGTGAATAATATCCAGGACACTTTCTAAACCTCTCACATCATCCATAACTTGAGTAATTAATTATTATCATCTAGCCTAACAATACCTGTACTTAATCCACTATAAAATGAGAAAACTTAAAAGTAGATGGTTGCACTGGGATTACATCTGCCTGAGAAATTACACTTTGCAGAACTGTACCAAGACCAGGACAGATTGGGGTTTTTTATGAGCTACAATGACATAAACTTGTAGCAGTTGTTCTGTGAAAAATATTGGGAAGAATACATAAAAACTTCAATTGTAGAAGTAATATTGAAAATTATTAGGTACAGATCATATGGAAATTACTGTCAACTGGATGGCCCAAAGTGAAATGACCTAAGTAAATCATCATAACAGCAGCATTTATAACAGTTAGAGATTGAAAGTTCAAATTATTATTGCAATGACTATTATGGTACATTGACGAAGAGAGATTCTGTATTTCTCTAACACAAATACAATTCATTTGAAGTTTTTTATAAGTGTTATATAGTAAGTTAAGTTTAGTTGATTTAATAAATTTTAATGATTTTCTTGCAAAATACCAAAAAATACATCCTATATATTTTTCTATGGACTCTTGTTTGCCCTATGCCTCTATCTCAAATTTTAAAACTGCTTAATTTCTTAATAGTGTTGCTGTTCAAATGCCTTTAAAATATGCTGGGATGCTTGCAAGCATTGAAACAGGATATTGGCTTTTTTATATTCTTGGCTCTTCTCTATTGCATTTGGCTAATGTGGCTTAAATTGATTTTTCAGTGTTCAGAATCTGCACACTCAATTTTCAGTGGTAGATTATACTTATTTTCTGTTGTGCTTTGAAAAATATCCTAGACTCTGAAAAGGTTTGGTCTAGTCACATGGTAAAATCTGTGTGGCACTCTACTGAACAGATCACAATAGTTATTAGCCATTCAACAAAAAATTTAAAAACAAGCAAGTAAAAATCAACACGTTCCACATGGTTTTTCAATTGTAATGTCTACAAATATTGTATGTGTTGATTGACTGAGTTAAAGCTGTAATTTGCTATGACAAGTGCATCTCACGCGCCCCATTGCTGGCAGAGGTAAATGCTCAATTAAATTTTTTGTCTTACTCTATTTCCACACCCACATCTCCCTGCACATAGTATAGAAATGACCAAAGGATTTTTCTGGCTTCTCCCTAGCACAACACCTGCACTGGCTTATAAATACCCTCACAGACCTCAGGAAAAGCTCCACAGGGTCAGGGTATGAGCACCACATTTATTCTTGACACTAAAATGATGTCTGGATGATACTGTTGGCATAGTATTTGCAGGATAGTTCAGGCAACTTCCAGAATGGAAAAGGGGACATATGTTTGGATCAGAAAGAGCTTATGGATATAAGGTGGTCAATATCTTGTTCAGAATTAGTGTGCTGGTGTAGGTGACCTCTAAGTGTATGAAGGTGCACATCTCTGCCCAAAGGATCCTGCTGAATAAAGGATGCCAGCAAGTAGTCCCTGAGCCTAAGGCCAAGCGGTGCAACTGCCATGTATTCACACTGTTTAAGGATAACACCTTCTGTAGCTGCTACTCATGTCCAAGGAACACAACCTCTGGATCTGTTCTGGACCCTGTGTTGCAGTTTTGCAGCCCAAAGTATTATTTAATATGTGCTTTTACAGTTCAAACTGACAGGAGATGACAACTATGATTCAGGTATGGCACAGAAGTGACCCCACATGATTAGCAACTGGACTGTGGCATAAGAAAGCATGTATGTCACCTTGGGGGTTCAAATTCTGCCTAGAGAGAGCTGAAGGAGTGTGGACAGTGTGGTGGAGGGAGCCAATCTCACAGTTGCCACACAACCTTGGAAGCAGTCCTTAGGGTGAGATGTAATTAGAAAGCCTTGCAGGCTGTGCCTCGGAGAGAACAAAAAGCACTACCAGGTAATCAGCATGGACAAGCAAGGTTCTGTGTGTGCTGTCACCTCCGACTGACCCAGAGAGTTGCATCCTAATGACTTGTGTTGCAGCAGAATAGTCACGTGTGTTTGAAAAGGGGAAACTGCTCTGTACACTCCTCTCTATAACGCTGCTTTCTTCACACAGGATTACTCTTTTTCCCAAGTAGTGTTATCATATGTCTGACTTTCCCAAGACCTTTCCCCCACATGATTTTGAAGTTTTCACCTAATTACTGAAATGCACACTGAAATGGTTGTGTCAGAGCAACTTTTCCATAGCTGCCAAGTGTCTGCTCTTGTCATTCATGCATCAACATTTGGCAATTTGACTTACCTAAAATCAGAGTAAGTTGGATATTTCCAGGCAATGTTGACGGTTCAACTCAAGCACCAAACCTGCTTGCATATGTAGAGCCTTCCTGACAGGACCCAGAAATTTCCAGAAAGCCTTGGAAATTCCAGACAGAGCCATCCATGGTAACCCTATTTTCAGAGAGGTGGAATGGTGACTGATGAGCATGCCTAATGCCTTAATCTTTGCATATATTGGCTTTTTTCTGCTTATCTTGATGTAGTTAACTGAACAGTCCCCATATTAGTTCATTTAGTGTCATGAGAATTGGTATCTTCCTCTCATATCAGCTGCAGCTGTCCTTTCCTGGTTTGACTCCAGTGCACACACTGTACTTCTTGCAGTGACTCATGCTGAAAAATGTCATAACCACATGAAAACTCAGAAATGACCTAGAGAAAGCACACAGAAGCATTCAGATATGCCAGTGGTAAATAATACTCAACACAGACCAAAAGCACACAGAAAGCCTAGAGGTTTCACTAACAGTGGAAATGAATGGAAGCAAGCTGAAATTTCCATCTTCATTAAGAAAAAATTACTTGACTCATATAGAGCCTTCTATGCACAAATTACTGTAAGAAGGTGTTGTAGTGAGGCAAATAATGTTCACATGAGTTTGCAGCATACCTCCTGTGAACCAAATTCAGGGTTGAAATTAATTATAAAGCTTGTTTTATTTCTTAGATTCTTAAAACTGGTCTTCATTATTCATAGGAAATAATATGCATTCCAGTGGCCCATGCACCACCAAAAATTAATCTGCCAAATTTTGCCACTAATTTTTCTAGCCTGAAAATATAATTTGTATGGTCACGTAACAATAGCCATTTGTTTAGAAACTGAGCTGCACCAGGTGATGCATTTCTGCTTCAAATGGCAACGGCCTCTTTGCAGTCATTCAAATTTTCTTGCAAATTGTCATCTTGTAAGGCTCAAATTTTCTTGCGAATTGTCATCTTGTAAGGCTCAGTCTACTGCAGTGTGAAACCTCCTTACAAACCATAGAGGGCAGGTGAGGATTGTGAAGTTGTGCCTGGGCTTGTACACTTGGTGTTTAAGAGCCTGATACGAGGCATTTTGTTACATGGACCCAAGCCAGCTGTTTCTTTCAGGTGGTGGCTTGCCCTCTCTCCCTCTGTTGAGAGATGACTTCTTAGTTTTCAAATGCATTCAGGACCTCACAATCTAAGATAACCAAAAGGAAACACAGGTGAAAGTTGCTTAGTAGATAGAGTCTAAAATCAAATATTAACAATGAAGGTTAGATAAAAGAAAGACTTGTTTAAGTTTCTACCTTTCTTTTGTTTTCCTGCCATCAGAGTTGAAGTTGTGTCAACAATTCCCAAAGTATTAATAATTCCAGTGTTCACTCTTGTCTGATGTATGTCATACAGTTTGTCTTGGTCTCAATGCAGTTTGTTATGGATTTGGGTAGTTTTTTGCCTTCAGATTTAAGGAGTGCAAACTGCAGAGCTCTACAGATAGATGCAATTAGAGTACTGAGTGGGAAAACATTGACACTGCTTTTTCCAAATGGCTAATGACAGTTATTTTGGAAAGACTGCAAACATCACATTTAGAGAAAGAGTGAAATCAGACCTATCATTCAGGTATTGTATAATCATTTGGAAACATAACATTTAGCTATTTAGCTCAGTAAATAAGTTATTTACAATATGGGGCTGGGAAAAAACATAATAAAACCACAGATCTTTAGATGCATAAACTAGCTAATGCAGTGGGTGGGAAAACCCAAAAGAAAGGAAAAATTATGTCAAAATATACAAAGGGATTTTTAGGCTGATGTCATACAGAAGGTGGTAATGGTGTAGGAATGCAGTTTTATCCATTTTCCTTCCACTGCATGGTGTCTTTTTAACAAGGACCATAGCCAGGAAAAATGTGTCTGGTTTGGAATTTTTTAAAAAAAGGTTAACTATATAAAAACTTCCATATATAACATACAAAAAGGACCATAACTAGGTGAGAGGAAAGGTTCCCATCTACACTTTTGATTTGTTTAAACTAAAAATTAAATTTGGAAAGTTAATTCTTTATCCTTATTCTTTAACATACTTAAAAGGGAGAAGAAAGAGGGGAAACATTAATGAAAACTATTCTTCTTGTGGAGCCTAGATTTGGTTTCAAGATTTTTCAGCTACATAGAATGTTAACCCAGATAGATGTTCTTATAAAAATGAGTCATTTAATTACTTAATTAATTATTTAATTTTATTTATTACTTTTGAAATCTGCAATTATACTATAACTTAATTTTTTATGAACACATGAAGTAAATTACTATTATACAAAGCCTGATTGTATATAACAGTATCTTCACAGATACCATCTAACCTCACTAAGTTATATCTTTATTCTCAAAGGACAGTTTTCATTTAAAATGTGAGCCCATTTGATGATTACTAGAGACAATATGTGGATAAATTAATAGCTTTATTGTTTAAGCACAGATAAACGGATATCCAGTCATGTAAATGTAACCATGTATTTACTGCAGGTGTTAAACTTCCATGCGGGAATTCTCAAAATCACAAGTGGACATATAAAATCTTCAGAAGTAGATGAGAACAAAGCTGGATTTTTTTCCCAGAGATTTCCTCTCATTACTGAAGCTGAGACGCCAAGATTGCACATATGTCCGTTCCAGACCTGGTACACATACAGCAAGTCCCAGTGCCTTGAGAAAACACATTTGGCAGCTGCTAATATATTAATCAATTGCGTATTGGATTAGCCCAGCCGTTCCCTGGAGCGAGCGCATTACTGAGAACAGCAAGTAAATTGCCAACTTGCTTAATTTGCTTCTGCAAGAATTTCATAACCAATGCTATGAATATTTATCTGTTTTTTCTCTCAGAGACATGATCCAGGCTGAAGGAGTCGTTTTACTCATAATTTATGGACCTGAGACTATGACTTTGTTTTATTAAACATAATTAATTTACAAGTCTCGAAATAACCTCTTTCCTCCTTACTCTTTCCTCAGGAATTACACATAATAGTCACACTTGATTTTTACCCTCTGAGTTTACATTTTATGTTTGGTCTTTGTGTTTAATGCTTTCTCTTCCTAAGTGTAAAAATATGGTAAACAATGCCAACTAGAACATTCAGTTTTCCTGAGAATATAGCACCTATAAAATTAACTGAAACTACCATTTCTATGGTTTAAAGATAGATTAGAAATTATTTTTCATTTAAGAAATGTTCAGGCACTAGTCAAGGCAGCTTAATTTGCACTGAACAGACAGGAGAACAGGACATGGATATTACAGCTCCTCTCCAGTGTCTTCTTCCACCCAAGGTTCTTAATCCATTAAGCAGTTTGCACAGGAAACATTTTCTTTTCTTTCTATTGACATTTCATGAACACCACCCTTCTCTGTTGTTTTGTGGGTTATTTTCCCTTTCAATGGCAAAAATTCACAAAGTTTAGAGGCTCTGCTGGGTAGTACATGTGCAGTATGGGACCTCATCAGCCTTATGCCCCACAGATTAAACTGCAGGCATGTTGCAGAATTGACCAACGTGCATTTTTCTATTTGAGGAAGAAAAGCTTCCTTCTTGAGACCGTATCCTCTGCTCCTGCGTCCAAAGGGAGCAGTGAGAGCTAAGCACAGCTGCAATTTGCAATTTGCACACACAGCTTGGGAAAACTTGTATTTTTGTGATATTTTACTGCATTTCTGTGATAATCTCTATTCTGTGAGTAGAGCAGAAAGTATCTCAAATACAGAGTTTTGCTTTGTCTAGAGTTTTTCCTGACCAGAGAGCAGGGCCTTAGCTTTTTCATTACAGTAGATGGTTAATTTGGTTTATCTCATTTTAAGAACTCTAATGATAATATCACCACTTTGCTCTAAGAACTGGGAAAAAAACCAAAAAACAGGAAAACACTATTGTTTATCCTGTTTCAGTAGCATTTCTGATTGTAATTAAAGGAATGAAAGCCTTGAACTTGACAATAATTTTAGTTATCTGTGTACTCTGAAGATACATAGTTTAATTTTCGTGTGAAGAACTGGATAAGTTCTTCCTGCTTTTATTTTTTTATCCAGAAAGATTAGTTTGTCTCTATTAGAGAAACCATTGTGACAAGCCAATGGAAAATTCCTTTAAATGACCAATGCAAAATTTTAGAGCAAACCCTATGCTACACGCTCTGTCCTTGGGATTTTCACTAGCATAGGAATATTACCTTGATTTATTATTTCTTGTGAGCAAGACAATATTTGGGTTTTTAGTTTTCTGAAGCACTTTCAGATTTTACATAATTGTAGTAGTGTCCAGTGTTACTGGATGTAGGCATGGATCTGATCTTCTTTACAAAAAAACAAACCAGAACTTACTCCTTTGAAATCCCTGAGATTGTTTTTGCACAGAAACAGACCAGAAGCAGCCCTTGATGTTGTCAAAATTGTTGATGGGGAGGGAAACAAAAGACTGTCTTTTTTAGTGTCAGCTTTTAGCTGACTAGCTAAGAGATGAGTCAAAGTAAACTTCTAAATACTTGGGTACTTCCTTTGGCATATTCACTGTCGCATGTAATTGAGCAGCAAAGTAATAAATTTCCTGGTTCCCAACTCATTGCAAAGTGTCTGTCTTTATGACAGACAAGAGTTAACAGTTCTTTCAACCACGGAAGTGGGGAGCAGGCCAAGATGTGGTGAAAATGGGGAGGTACAGTTGAAGACATAGAAATGTCCTTTCCTTCCCATGAAGAAAGACTGCAATGGATCAGGGCTGTTTTAACCTCCTCACCTGCATTTTGGGGAAGTGAAAGAAAACCCTATAAAGTCTCTGTAACTGTGATAAAGCCAGATTGTTCTGGCTAGAATCTGGAATAAAAATAATGCTATATTTGTTTGTTGCTGTAAAGGATGTATTGTACGTGGGTCCAACAAAAACTTGGTTTGAATTAGCAGTGTTTATCTAAAATGCAATGAATCATAATGTTTACATCTGAGATAAGCAGGGAATCTTGCTTAAATGGTTGTATAATTTCTTATGGACACTTGAGTGGTGAAAGTTGCCAAGAGGCTTTTATAAATGAAATCATGAGGAAATCTCTGCTAGGAAGTGCTTAATTCAATTGAGAAGCAGAATTCCTAATTGATGCAGAAGCCTCAAAGTTCCCATGACAGATTATGTAAAACTGACACAATAGAAAAATAAAACAATAAAAGGACAGCAGGGAAGTTAGAAATGTACAGGCAAGTACTAATAGAGAATTAAGTTGTATATCTGACAGATAGTGAGGGCTCTATAATGTCTGACTGACAAATTGAATTCCCAGAACGAAGATCTGTTAGGGAGAGAAGTATAGTCCTTGGGGCTGGCCAGTCGCATCATTGCTGAGCGGTTAATAGATTTTTGCCCAATGGCACAGAACCTGAGACACTGAAAATTGGCATGTCAGGAGGGAAAGGTTCTCTTTGTCTCCTTCTTCTGTATCTTAATCAGGAAAGATCAGATTCTGTACTCTGTTCACACCAACCAGCATTGTATTCCACAAGCAGATATCAGTGGGACTGCATGAGAATAAAGCTTTGGGCAACGAGAAGAGCTGCTGAGCAGCATGGTGCTCGCTGTCATTAGATCAGTAACGTAAAAATATTGCTTTACAGAGTATGCATTTGTTTTACCTTGTTGCCTACTGAAGCTTTTTTAATAAGCCAGTACTTCTTGGTCATACTACTCAAATTAAGCATGTCTTGACAAGTTTGCAGGAAAAATGTGAATGTGTTAGCCCGAAAACTCTTTTAACTGTTTTCTATTGCAAGTGAATGAATATAAAATGACCACTGATTTTTAAAGTATCACAGGGAGGTTCATTAGGCATGGCTCCACTGTTTAAATGACAGACACAGATCATATCTGATCATTTTCATTTTTTCTGCCTACCTTGTTTCTTCCAGCTGAGAGCAAGGATGAACTCTAATAGTGCTGTCACCATAGACTGTGTCTCCTAAGCAGTTTGAACTGCAAGTTAAAATTATGTAGTACCTGTCCAGTGAAAAACTCATTTTGTGTTGTGGTCTGCCCCTACCTGGACGCTTGGTGATATATATTGTATCTTCAAAGACATCACTAAAAGATACTTAGAACTATTCAGTAGCATTGAGATGCCCTGGGTGATAAAATTAAAAATTCTGAAGGGCAAGGGGAGAATTCTTTTTTCAGTGTTGAAAAGGAAGGGCAGCTATTTTAATTCTGGTCTTATAATGAAGTTCAAAGACATGGAAATTAGAAAATACTCATCATATCTCTCTTCAAAACAGGGAAGAAGACAGATATAAAATCAGATTTCCCGAGATGTGAACACAGCTATGTCTCCAAATGTCACTGAGAGCCAGTGGAACTTGAATATTTAATTTCTGTGTCTGCTTCAGAAAACACCACCTTACATTATTTCCTTGTCTGTGCATGGCTATGACAGATACAAGCATCAAGACCAGAACTCCTGAAGACTGTGATCAGATTAGTGCCTTTTTTGTCAACACTTACTGATAGTCTAGAATAATCTGTGCTGAGCTCTGCTAATCCCAAGCAGAGAGGAAGAAGAGAGCTGTGGCACTAAGATGCTGGGTAAGAGATCTGCTGATATGACTGACAGGCCTCTCCTAAGGGGAAATGGAGAAAATATCTCTGGAGTGATGTCCTGCATGTGCCAAAGCTTACTCTACCTCTGCACCCACTCCAACCCCAAAAATATAAAATTAAAACTTCTAAAATGTCTGGGGAAAAAACCCCAAAAACTTACAGGATGACCTCCAAGCACTTTTAAATCCCAAAGGAATTTTCAGAGACACCAGTCTTTAAGTTTGTACGTTTTGAAGACTCCAGAAAGGAACCATTCCTTTTAACTCATAAAGTACAGAGATACCCATATCAAAGTGCTGGGATATATTTTCCAATGTCCTATAAGAGAAGTAGATTTTTACTTGGCATTCCAGGTATTTTACTTTGCTCTGGTCTGAAAGACACTGAGGCATTTTAGCCTTATGGATTTAGGGATTTATTTTCACTGTTCTTTCCTGTAATTAAGGAAGTGGTCTTTTTCATTCATGAGATAAAGGTAATCCCTGCTATGGCAAATCCTACAATCAAATAAGGAAAGAATAATGGGAAAAAAAATCTAGGAAGGAAGAAAATTTACCTTTTTTGCTTTGGACCCTCAGAACACATTCTAGAAACGTACAAAAAGATGAAAAAAAATATTGAGAGGACTGGGTTTTACTCGGCTCTGGACAGAAAATGGAGCCAATAGTCCAGCCTTGCATTGTAATCAGATATTTGGTACATTTTGGCTCTGTCACATTTTGGCTCAGTGAATCCCAGGTTAAGGGAACACTGCTCTTTGTCCTTTGCTTCCCAGCTGCACGTAGATCACTGCACAGGCTCTACTCTGGGAAAACCTGACTACCCGGAGCTGCCTAAAAAAGGCAAAGTTGTTTCTCAAATAGCTAAGCGACCAAGAAAGTGAAGAGCTACAGATCAAGGTCAACAACTGAGTTGCCACCAACTATGATTGTTTTCTTCACTGATACTGGATCTCTCTCTCTCTTTTCCACTAAGGTACAACGGCATTTTTGCACCAGTAATTAGACTAAATTTGGAAGGGTGGTTGATTGCATATCCCTCCTTAAACACTAGCCTTAGAATCTCCCAGCTTCTTGTGGAAGGAGAAGAAAACCTATGGAGAAATGCAGAAATCTCACAGCAATCAAGATATTTAGCAGCTGGAGCTGAGCCAAGCTGGCTGAGAGAAGCTGGTGCTGATGCAGGTTGGGTCTGGGTGGTAGAAGAGATGTCAGCCTCAGATCTGACTCATTGCTAAAGAATTTCTGAGACTTTGTGAAGTTACTGATAGTGAAAGTATGCTCATGGCTGGAAAGTTCAAAGGTAGAAATTAATCACTCTCAAGTTTCATGATAGTTTGCAGCGAACAGGACTCTTTTCTGTAGTCAAGTTGAGTTTACAGGAGCATATGTAAAATAACCGCAAAGAAAATTGTGGAGCATTTTAGAGTGTCAAAAATGGTGGATGTGTGTTTACAGATAAAACCTGAATCCTCCAAAACCTAAAGAGAGAGATTTGAGGATTTGCTTTGTTCTGAAAGTATGAAGTTGATGGACCCTGGCTTGGAGTCACATAATTTAAGGTGATCCCTGAAGCATTGCTGCTGTCTCCTCTATATTCCCTCTATAGCCTTAGATGGATGGACATACTGAGACATGTTTGCAAACAGGAGTGAAGTGGATTGCAAACCAGACTGTCTGTTGTCTCTTTGTGCATAGTCTTTGGATCAGCTGATTTACAGTGTCTGGAACTGTTCTTCTCTCACAAACTTACTTTACTTTATGGACGAGATGATTTTCAGGAGGGGAAGTAAATTTAGAAGTTAGGACGAGGCCTTTCATGTTCAGCTCTAAAAATGTTACTTTGGCAAGTGCAGGTCTGAATTCTGTTTCTGTATAATTATTTCAGGAAGCAATCATAAAGAACAATCTCACAGAAAATTCCCTGGTGTTAACTGCTTTTAGTGAATCAAGATCAGGTCAGGCACAGGGTCAGGTTGTATCCAGCAGAGCTTCCTGAGCTTCTCCCTGTTTGTCCTAAACACTGAAGTGATTAGAAGCTGGAAATTAGTTAAAATCTATCTACTCGGTTTTCCTGTGAAGTCTGTGGTGTTTTTGAAAGCTATTCTGACAGCAATTTATCCAAGTCTTAGGCTATAAAACTTTACAGGAAAATTCTATTAATATTCTAAGGCTGTGTGTTTTTGTCTCATTGGGTTGATAACTTGGCAAGCAGGAAAATATAAGTTAATGCTTGGGGTTTTTTTAATTCAGGTTTCATTTGTAACTGAAAAATATCTTGTATAATAATTGCAATGTTACATCCATTTCTTTTTGTGCTTCTAAAGAGCACAAATTGGTAATTGTTCTTGTTCCACCGTTAGCACTAAAAATCATTCGAAGAAATGCAGTAGGTGTCACATGCTGTAATTGACTTTTTTGGGGCTGTCATTGTAAAGAAGTTTATCTATCATACTGTAGAAAATTAGGTTTGAAACTTTCACCACTCCCTAACTTTTGATATAATCTTTAAATAGATAATTCAAAATAGATTAGATTTTTGCTTGCAGATTTCATTACTCTTTATTCTATTGCTGTTCAGACCCTTCTAGCTGTTGTGAAACTTCTCTCTTTTGCCCTCCAGTGGGTCCTAATATACAAAGGAGTCATCAGGGAACAGGAGAATCACTAATTTATTTTCAAACTTAAACAAAAATGTTCCCCTCTAATAACAAGTGGAGAGAAGAAACAGCACTGAGAGGGCTGTGCTTATAGTACATTGCATTTTGCGAGAAGTGTTTAGAGTGCAAGTTTGGCAGAGAGATCTGCTATATATATAGACACTGACGGAGTAGTCAGCTTTGATTAATGGAGGGCTCTAAGCTTAAGACATACTTTAGCTGGGATTTTTCTTAATACACATCTGTAGTCAGGTGATCATGAGAGAATCTAGGTTTGTTTGTTTAAGTGGTTCCAGCTCTTGCTGTTACAAGACTGAGAGCTCAAATCATGTGCACTCCGAAATTTCAGAATAAAAGTTCTCTACATGACAGTCCTTAAATGTGCTATTGTTTCTCAAGTCACATGATTTTATGAATACTTGGAGTTGAGTATATTGGGAAAGCATTTCATAGAAATCTTGCTGATACATGTAGGCTCTACTCCTTAGAAGACTCTGTCTATTGTATATGATATAAAACACAACTGCCATTGAACACAAATGTTGCTGTGCATATATTTAATTTCACCTTCTGAAAGAGGGAAGTAAAGCACAGAATAGCCAAGACTTTCAGCCTGTCTTCTCCACTACTCTGCCGTGTACCACCTTAATTTGTCCCCGAGGCAATAAGGTAGTGAGACAATGCAAGTTGGCTGTTATCTCCTGCAATGTGGTTGTGCCGGTTCACCAGGAGCAAGTGCCACCCTTCCCTGAATGGTATGGAAAGCCCACTGCCTGCCATGCAGTCCCAGTGCAGTGAGAGCTCTGCTCAACATCAGCTGAAATACAGCCTGTGAGAAGCATAACACTGGGTCACCAGATCACTCCCTCCTTCGTACACCATCAGCACAGCACAAACTCCAGATGAATATTTTTCCCTTCTGTCTTCTCAAAAGGCATATTGGCATTTCCAAGCAAGTAGAAGTGACTTTATTTTTAAGTGCCAACAAGACTGCTTATAAGGAAGTTGGTTTTATTGAGTGCAACTGGCACAGTGTGTCTTCCAGCATTCTTTGGGAAGGGGTTGCAGTAGGAGCAAGCAAGCACAGTCACCTGTAGTAAAACTATGGTAAGGAGTCTTAGCTGTGGTAAATACAAGATCTTATATAGATAGTCTCTGGAGCAACATTAGAGATGTCCTTTGCACATATTTGTGCCTTTAACCCTTGCACAACTTTGATAAAAGTTCAAGGTTGTTTTATACAGCATACCAGACAGTCAGCAAAGATATTCTCTGAGTGTCAAAAGCCAGGGCACTGCTGTTCCTAGGTAATACACCTCACTCTAAAGAAAGATAAATTTCCTGGACACAGGGACCTAGCTGGCTGTGGGTCTAGAACTGGCTCAAGCTTGACTCATCCCATGCCAAGACATAATGTGCACTAATGCACTAAATCAAACCAAATTTTCTTAGAGTCTCGTTAGAGTGATGACCCCAATCACCACCCTTTTTGTCACATATGAATTCAATGAAGAGATTTCCATGTAGCAATTAAGCAAGACATCCATTTTGGGGAAAGGTTCCAGGACACAGGGATACCCCACTGTGGGTGAGGTACCCTGAGCCCTGGACAAAAAAAATGCCTCTCTTCTGTGCAGAACCTGGACAGAATGTTCTTTATCTGAGCAAACCTTTTGTCCCCTTACCCTTACAATGTCCATCGTGAAACCTGTTTTGAGATTGTGTCCCAGCTTTGCATGAAGTTCACCATAAGAGCTGGGAGTGGATTTTCCTTGGGAGGGTGAAGGGGGAAACCCACTAGGATGCTGTCATTGCAAAGCATGACTTCCAGAAATGTTACATCGTGTTATGTCAGGATCACACAACTTCATTTTGAAAGCATTTATATCTGCTTGAAGGTACAGACATTAAATGCTTATCCTTTTTACCAGACCATCTGTGTAAGCTTTTGATAAATGTTCCTGGGAGACTGGGCAATGAAAAATACCTATACATGATTTATGCCAAATTATATCACTGCTGAAGCACTATTTTAAAAAGAAATTTAATATGTCCATGAAGTCAACTCAATATAGTAATTGTTCATCAGAAAAGGTTTGATAACAGTCCTTCTAGAAAAAGTCCATTATAGGATATTTTGTGAGTCATAGTGGACTTTAGCCATTTCAGAATAATGCACTAAAATGATCCTAGGTGGCAAAAATAAATGGTCTGGCTGGTGGTGGTAAGACTTCCGTCCACAGTGATTAACATTGCAAAATAAGGAAAAAACATAAGGCAAGTGAGTTCAAAAGAAAATAGATCATTTCGGTGGCTGGATGAAGTGTAAACATTATGCCACATAGTCCAGGAGCAAGAGAAGATGAGGTGACTGAAAGAGAGATCAGAAAAAGGAGGCAGAGGTTATTTTAAGAAAAAAATCTGAAACTTTCCTTTCAATTTGAGCAGTCAAATAAGGATATAGCTTAAATTAGCTGAGATTTTGTGGTTCCAAATGGCATTTACTCTGATTTCATCTATAATGCTGGGGAACATTCCTGATCACCACTGGGTATTCCTGAGTCCATATATGTTCAGGAGATCCTGTCACTCTTATTAAATGGGTGGAAAGATCAAGTATGTGCTTAGCCTGTCTGTGCCTGAAAGTCTGCCAGAAGCACAGAGTCACCAGGAAGTGAGGGTCACTCTGAAAACAGCCTAGGAAAGAAATGTGGGCATTTGAGCAATTTCACTCTTTTTTTGACCAGGTAATTTTTTCTACATGATCACAAAACCACGGTGTTTTCTTGCCACCCCCTTACTCAAATACCCTTTCTTACCTGACACTGGATCCCTTGGTACAGTTAGTCCTTAATCTGAGCTGGGCAAGGGCTTCCTGCTCAGCAGATGTCATAATGGGCTGCACAGCACATCCCATATTGTAATTGGGCAATTTCTTCTTAAATAAAAAAGGCATCCAAAGAGTGATTCATGGACCAAAAAAAGAGCAAGTGGGGTGCAAGATGTGATCCTCAATATGATAATTTCAACATAACATTATTTACCTGACAGTCAGTTCTTTTCACCAGCCGGACATATATCTAGTTATTTCACAAGAAAAAAGTCCTGCGCAGTGGCAAGCCAGAAAACCATGTAGAAGGCAGTCAGTCTAAAAGTGATGTGCTAATCATCAAAACACTCCAATTTATCATCAGAGATTAAAATTTTCTTGCAAGAGATGTTTGTGGGAAAAATTTCTGTTAGCTTTTGTGCCTCTGTGGTTGAAATAATGAAACAGAATGTTTCTGTGTTTTGCTATGGGACTGAAAAAAGGAGAGTTATCATCATTGACATAACAACTTCTGCTGCTTTAGCACATGGTGTTCTCAAGCAAAACAAAAAAATTGTATTTACATTGCCTACAACAAAAAACTCTTATCATTGCAGTTCCAACTGATTTTACTTCAGTGGTTGGGAGATATCTATTTCAAATGGAAACTCTTTTCGGTTTTTATTTTGCCTTTTTCATTTGTAAAATCAGAAGAACTGACATTGCTGTTAGCTAATGTGTTCTTAATAACAGTTATTGCCAAGAATTTCTTCCAGGGTACTTGAAACTGCTGTTTCCAAAACAAAGGGAATTCAGATTGATAGTTGGGATGACAGAAAATAACGACTTCCTAGAACAAAACCTTCCATGACTCTTTTCTAGCAGAAATCTTTTTTGTTCATTTTGCATCCTGAAAATTTTCTTAACATCCTTGCTGTTAAGAAAGAAAATTAAAATTAGTATCAGCTTTTCTTTCAAGTTGTTATCTGCTGTCTCATTGTAGCTGATAGGCAGAATGTTTATGCAACCCAGCCAGAAAGATTGCCTTGCCCAGCTCTTGGAAACCTGATGGGGAAAGAAGCTCTTTCTTAGACCCAGGAGAGATGTGAAAATACAGGGAAATATTTTTTGTGTAATAGCAGAAGTATCAGATGACATGTTGTTAATCTTTTCATATCACAGTAATATCCTTTCATCAGATATATTTCAAATTGCCACTCTTTACAAAGAATTAAGTAACAGCACTAGATAATGCTTAGTTCTCATTGAGCTAACTAAAGACATAGTATATGACTGACTAATTCTGATGTTTATGGGGTTTACATGGATTACACCTGATAGTCTGTAGATCAAACTGCATCTTCCATATATAACACAATGATCAGGTAAGTCAAACTTCTCCATTAGAATTGATCTTCAACATCTGCCAAGAAACCTAATGAAAACATTTTGCCTATGAACACCAGATAGCTTCCAGATGAATTTGATTTGCTGTGTTAAGCAAGACATAATAACTCATACAGTGTGGTACAGCTTAGGTGTTCGGATCCACAGTTCATGACAGGTGTCTCGTTATTGAGAAAAATACCTGCAAAGATAGCTGTGTACTGTCTTATCACAATTACACACATGTGGGAAAACGTCAGCAATAGGCTGAAGTTCACGGTGCCCATTGATAATACTTTCAATTAATAAATCATTACTCAATAGAAAATTATACCTCCCCTTTTTGTTCTGAAAAAGCTTTTTCTTTGATCTTTCATTTATTTAGCCATAACCTTCTAACTGATATGATAATGAAGAAATAGCCTGATCAGCTGGTCACAAAACCGTTTTCTTCAAGGGCAGCCCGGTGACAAAGCATGAGGAGTCTAGCTTCTGACAACAGAAAAGCTATACTTGAGAAGGGACTGACTTCTACTACAAAGTGCTTTAGTAGGAATCTGGCAAACAAAAAAATCGAGAGTTTTTTGAGGGCATCACTTAGTGATAGAAAGGAGCTGTTACTGACGGGGCTGTGGAAAATCAGGATAGGCTGAGATTAGAAACTATACAACATTTGAAGAATACATGCTTTCAGAACAAGGCAGCAAACCAGTCTCTCAGCAGAGTGTTTCCATCTCTAATGCACATACTTAGTCAGTGTTGTAGGACATTTATTTCTTCTAGCTATGTACTTACCCAGCCTAATGTGAGTGTATAAGCAACGCAGGAGCTGAGTTGAAGTTATATTAATGCTTGTTTATAAAATGGTCTGACATACTCAGAAGGTAGAAACTTTAGAAGAGAAAAGCATTTCTACACATGAAGATGATTCGTGAAGCATTGTCTGCCTGCTTCTGCTTTGGTCTTGATACACTTCATGTCTGTAAACATCCACCTGCAAACATCCACCTATTTGAACCCCAGAAATAAACATGCAGTGTTTAGCAAGGTTTTACTTTGAAGATTAACAATGTCACATTACAAAATGTTAGCTTATTAAAAAGGGCTGCATGCCCTCTTCAAGCACTGGTCAGAGTCTTGGAAAGAAAGGACATAAAAAATGAAGTGCTCTGCCTCCTGTGTTTGCAACACCACACCACATCACCCTGTGTTGCAAAGAAATGTTCAAATTAGCAGACCCGCCCTTGAAAGTAGTGACAATCACCACCAAAGCAGTTTCGTTGGAGAAGACCGATGGCTCTCCACATTGCTATGAGGAGAAGTTTCCTGGAATCTTGGCTTATAACTGGAATTCACCAGAATTTTCATATGAGACAAACGATACCTTGGTTAATGTGCTGCAGTCTGGAGGAGGACTTCTAGACTTAAACTACTAGAAGAGCTGAACTCTTCTCCCAGAGGAGCAGTAGACCATGCTCCATGCAGGGAGAGAGCTAGACTGGTGGGAATAACTCTGGGACTCAGAATAATACACCAGAGTAGAAGCAACTTTATCCAGGTACGGTCCTACTAAAAAGATAATTGAATTTTTCTTTAACCCCCTCCTACTCCCAGCAAACCTTCATCTGTCTGCTCATCTAGGAATAGGTCTTCAAAAGGGGAGATCATATACCAGTCAAAAATTATGTAGCTATTCTTTATTTCATTTTCTTTTAAGGAAAACTTGAAAAAATAAATTAATTTCTACAATATTTAAGGAGTTTTCCTCAGAAGTATGGTCTCCAGCTACCTGGTAATTCCTTGAACCTATACAGTCTTTTGCACAATAATCCCATTCATCCAAAACCTTCCATCAACAAACCAAACAAATACCAAACAAAAAGCAACAAACATACCAAAAACAATGAACCAAACAGAACCAAAAAAATCCCCCCAAAACAACAAACCCAACAACAACAACAAAACCCAAAACCAACCAACCAAATAAACAAACATAAACATAAACCAAACAAAAAAAACCCCAACCAAACAACCAAACAAAAAATATGGTAATATCTGTTTATTTTAAAGTTCAGCCTCCTTTGCTTGGTGTCCATGAGGATTTCCATTTGGCTTCAACAGGCTTCCCCTTTGGGAATTCCCCTTAGGGGAATCACCTGTCCTCTCAGGTTTTCAGAAGGTGTGCTCAAGGCTGCAGGAGGAAAGGGATACTTAGGTTTGCTATTTGTCTTTGCTCATTCTCCCAAGAGGAACAGGTTTTTCTCTCTCTGCAGATGCCTGCTGTTGCAGAGGATGGCCAGGACAAAGACACAGCTCCTCTGTCCATAAGTCTCTAACCATCTGGTATTTAAATTAATTGTAATTCAAATTTTCTAACCAAATTTTCTAAAAATTCTGGTTGGAGGAGATACTGAAAGCACCAATTTACTGTTGTCAACAATGACTCCACTACAACAGAGCAAACCCACAGATGTCCACTGTTAAAACAACAGGCTTTATTTCTATGGCATTGGGGTTTTTTTCGTTTAAAAATTCAGCTGAGTTGCCTTATGCTTTAAAAACTGACAGAAGCAAACAGCATGACCCTAATTTCTCTTGCCTGCAAAATAAGGCCTTTGCACAGTTAAAAAGAATTTAGCAAAAACCACAGACCACAGTTTGTAGTAGTGAATTACTGGCCCAGAAAATGTTTTCAGAGATGACTGGTTTTTGTACTAAAAAATACTTATTATCAATTACTTCTATCTAAACTAGGATTATATCTATGCTACATCTAAAAATCATCTTTCTATATTGGCCGTGATTCTGCAAGTGTTTGCAAGATATGCTCATCTGTATGCACAAAAGTGGGCTTAGGAAAAGCCAAGATTCTGGGGTTAAAGAGAACCCAGAAAGCAGTTGGGTATTTGATTTTAAGTTACTGTTTTAGTAGTTTTGCAGAGGCATGAAGGATATTTTTACATGGTAGAGAAGACTCCGTTAAGAGCACTCATTAAAGACACTGTTTGTTACCCATTGTGCTTAGCTTTAAATTTGAAACTATTTATTTTTACCATTACGCTGTGGCATCATAACAGTGTTCGAAGCGTAATATTCTACCATGGCAGGAAGGTGACTAGACTTTTACTGGTTTCTCAAACCAGAGACTACACGACTTCTAAGCACTGTCTCCTTTTTCCTCATCAGAGGTGAGAGAAATATTTCCACCTTTCAGCTCATGGCACAGAGTTTGGAAACATTGAACATTATTACCCCTGTTAATAAGAGGAGTAAAAAGATATTCAGAGAAATGAAGCATCACTTACAAGCACAAATTGTCCAGATATCTTTTCTGATACCTGACCTACAGTAAAGAGGGTGAACTGTGTCCTCTATAAAAGCCCATGCTCGTGGCTGTACAAAATCTGATACCTGTTCATAAATTTAGGGTATACCTTGTGTCCTGTAAGATGTCTCATGATTACAAGGGTTTGAGGAATCACTCAAGGAGACATCATTCCTTAAAAGATATCCCAACATTTTAAGCAGATAGAACCTTTTGAATTTCATTTTTTTTAGAGGCTCTGGTTTCAAACAAGTAATCATGGTACCTTTTGTTCGTGCTGTTATTTTCTGTTTTACAAATCAAATTGTCTGTTGGAGATGTTTGTCAGTTGTATCATTGTATGATTCTCATAGAGTAAGAAAAAGCAAAGGTGTGAAAAGAGGAATGAAGAAGATTTAAAGAGGTCACTTTTCTGTTCCAAGCCAGGATCAACTATTTCTAAACCATTCTTCACACAGTCATAAAGCATCCTCGATTATATTCTTATAGTTTTTGACAGATATTTGGCAAACTCCTGAGATAACCTGTTCCTAGCTATCTTCACCATTACAAAATAAGTCCTGGTGTCTATCTCGAAGGTACCAGTTGGTAGTTTAAGATCATTTTTTTTACTTTTCCGCAGAAGAAATTATTATCTTCCCTTTTGCAATATTCTCTTGCATTTTTGAAAGCTGTTATCATGTCTCCCCATAGTCATTGTTTAACAATAAACAAATATAGTTCTTTCCTCACAGGTCATATTCTCTAGACCTCTGACCTTTTTGTAGCTCTTCTCTGCACTCTCCTCTTGATATATATGTTTCTTGGGAAACCGCTCAGAACTTTCCTGCAGCCAATGAAGTGAAAGGATTATTCCTTTTGCCTCAAATATGAAATTTAGTTTGGATATGGCAGTAAGTTTGGAGGCTTTTTCTGCTTTGGGCACAGTTTATGATCAGTGTTAAGAACAAATATCTTGTCTGAAAACCTTAAGCCTACCATTCACTTCCCAATTTTTCCTAGTGTACTATTGCATAGTGTTATGTAACTTACTCACAAAAATCCATTTGTCAGGAGCTGCTGTCAAATGTGAATCCTCAATATGCAAATAACTGAAACACTGGTTAGTCTTACATCCCAGACAGACCCTCTTGAAATCCTACCTCATATATAACTACACAGTGTGACAGTAAATCCATGATAAATACACTCTGGTCTTTCCAATTCAAATTAGCCTTTACCTAACAAATACTGAATCTAAACATTTTTACTAATGTGGGTGGTTCAGACAGACCCTCCCTGAGTTAACATATCTTTGCTTTTGTCAAAAACTGTTATTTTTGTTACAGATAAAAACAAGGTTTTCCTGATTGTTTTTGACAAATCTGGACTACTTGTTATTTTTTCTGTGTTATCCTTGGGATGCTTATAATGGATCAACTTTCTATTTTAGCATTTTCCAAAAATTTATGTTAAGCTGGCTAGTCACTAGTGTCCTAGCTGCTCCCATCCCATTTTTCAAATTCATTTGCTCTTTTCAAATCATCTGAAACCTCACCCAGTCATAAATTGTGCCCTGGGATGATTTCAGTCCTGCCCAACCCAATTCAAACATGCAGTCCATATAAATAGCCTCTTATTTTCCTGAGCCAAGCTGACTTTTTCCCTCTTTGTCACCCATTTTAATGGCATGAAAGAGTGTAGATTTAGATTGGATATTAGGAAGAAATTCTTTGCTGTGCCAGTAGTGAGGCACTGGGAAAGGATGTCCAGAGAAGTTGCAGATGACCCATCCCTGGACAAGCATTCAAAGCCAGATTACATGGAGCCCCAAGTAACATGATATAATGTAGGGTTCCCTGCCCATGGCAGGGATGCTGTAATTAAATGATCTTTAAGGTCTCTTACAGCCCAAACCATTCTGCAATTCTGCAATTCTATGTTCTGGTTTATATCAGCTTTCTTAGTTTGACAGTCTTTGTGCTGAAAGCATACTACACACCTGCCTTCATTGTGTTCACTGCTATTTTCTTTCCCTTCTGAATTTTTCCTTACCAAAAATGTGGTTGCAAAAATTTCCTATATGTCTTTAAATCGTTTGTGTTTGCTTTTGTCCTCTCACGTTTGAACTTTTTCTTGAAATACATCCTCTTTTATTTAAAAACATACTTTACAGTTATGTATTTATCCTGAGCTTTGGTTAAAAAGATATTGTCTTGCTATGCTTCCAGTGTTTTCTCTGTGATAGGTAGTTGGCATTTTCATTCTTAATTTTGTGAAAAATTAATATCTCATTCATGTCCAGAGGTCTTGAGATAGAACCAGTTTATACGTAATTAGTGTGCCTGCTGGTTCCTGCCTTGCTTCCCTCATGCTGGGGTCTGATAACCCAATTAGCAAAGTCATAAGTAGATTGTCTGCTTTACCTTTCTCTCTCTTCACCTTCCCTCACCCCAAACTCTTGCCAGTCCATGGTCTCTTTTGTAATATTACCTCCCATCCTTCCTACAATAGCAGGTGTCAAGTCTTGAGTATACTTGCCCTATTCTTAGAGACCTGCTTGCCCTCTTGCTTTATTTCTGCAATCCACCAGCACAGACTGATTCTGAAACCACAGGGATAAACAATAATTCAGGTGGGAAAGGACGATTCCAGTTCAACCTATTGTTCAAGAGCAAGGCCTGCTTCAGTCAGATCTGTCCTCTTAGGCCCTTTTATAGTTATTTTAACCTCAAGGAAGAGAGTTTCTGCAGCTTCTGTGGGCAGCTGGTACCAGTGCTGAACCACTCTTATTGTGAAATGCTTTCTCCTTATGTCTGGTTGGAATTTCTTTTGTCACCACTTTTGTCCATGACCTCTTCTCCTTTGTACAAATGTGAGCAGACAAGGCCTTATGAGCTCTTGTTGTGTAGTGAAGGTGTACAGGTGAAGCTGCAAGGATATGAGAAATCCAGGCCTGATCTGTGTGTACCTGTTAATGATCACCTCTTCTGACTCTATGCTTCTGATAATACTGCCCTGAGCAGTGGGGTTTTCAACCCATCAATTTGGAAAAAAGCAAAAAGGGAGGAGATATGACGTGGTGATATTTCTGGCTAGGGCAAATACTTCTCTGAAGGGGTGACGCAGAAGGAAGGAAGCAGCCTTTCACTCTAACAGCAAACACACGCAATTTTTCAGTTAAAGGTTTCCGCAAAATTTTAAGCACACATAGCAACAAAACATAGAGAAGTATAGCAAAAACACAATCAATCAATCAACCAAACAAAAACTCCAACAAAAAAAAGTAAACAAACAAAAAAACCTCATAGACTAACAAAAACCTAATGAAACCTGTAAGCAGGTAATGTATTACACAGGGTGGATAATTTGTCCGGATATCTTATTTCAAATCTTTGACAAGAAACAAAGGTAGAAAACGTGAGATTCAAATAGTAGAGTTAAAAAAAGAACTCGGCATGTGAGAAAGCGATGAGCTCATTCACCTTTTCCTGCTACGAATTTTTCTCTCTGAGAGTCTGTTTCTTTTTTTTTAATCTCCACGTATGTTTGAACATAAGTACTGGTGATGAAGGCTGTTTTTGTTAGATGAGATATGCTGAGCTTTAAAAAGGCAACTTCATGGCATTATGCCAAAACCAAGGTTAGGTTAAGGGGATAGTTGTGTTTTATGTTGACTGACAGTGTACTTAGAGATGGTACCTAGCACGTGGAAGGACAATGAGGGTGAACATCAGTGGCACTTGTCAGAAATACTGTCCTTCTTGTCCCTCTGCTGAAAACTAAAAATGCGCTGCAGTAAAGTGGTTTGTGATTTTGTGATTAATTTACTTGATGGTAGGTTAAAACACTTTATATAAATATTAATGACTATTGACGAGTAGATCCAAGAGATAGATAACACAGTGTCATTTTCTTCTCGCAAACAGAACAAGCTCTCGGGTGCTGCAGGAAGATACTGATGGGCTTTTGTAAGAAAGTCTTTTTGTGGCAAGTCTCCTGTTGGCTGAACACTGCCCCAGACATAATTCAGAATATTTCAAGTATGCTTGGGTTCTTCTGTAGCTGTTCAGTCCTGTGCCTCACAACTCAGACTCTACAGCTCCATACGTGGCAGAGCACATGTGTGTGAGCGCACAAATATGTGTAGCCACTGCGAAAGAGTGCTCACTGGGGTACCACTTATTACTTATGAGCAGACTGAATGCAACTTCTGTGCATCAGGAAGGCTTGAGCATCAGATTGCTCCCTCAGGGACCATCATGTAATCCATAGCCCCTGCTGTGGAAAAATAATGAATGAGTAAGGGCTGTTAGAATCCAGATCCCAAGGTTTCCCTGGTTCCCATTTAGCCCACCCCTGTCATGGTCGTACCTCCAGGAGGACTGTTATCCACATTCATCACTACCGGTGCCTGGGCTTTTGACTCTTCACAGTGTGTGAGGTATGTCTTGGAGCTCCTAGCCATGACGTGTTAAGCAGCACATGTTGCCAGGAATTTTTATTTGGAGCAAATCCCTAGTCATATCTCTGTATGCATTGGATAGAATGCATTGGGTTTCAAGAAAATAAAGGGTAAAATAGCTATGGAACTTTGCTTAATTAAAGCATGTCATCTAAGCTGCTCTGTACTACAAGCTTGTGAAATACAGGACTTCTGAGTATTTATATGATGCTAATAGGGCACTGTTTGGTAAAAAATAGACAAGGCTTGGAATAAGAAATTCCCTACTGATGTAAGTGGGTATAAAACTGTAATGTTTCCATTATTATTTTCCTTTTCTCTTTTCTTTTTTTAAATTGTGAAACTTACTGTTTCGGTAAGATCAAAGCACATGATTTTGATTTTACTACTATTAGTGATTATTCCAACTGCTCATTTGGGTCACATTCATGGCAAATTCTACAAACAACAAAGGCAATTTCATATTTTTTACGGAAAGAACATTTTAGACACATATACACAAGTTTGGTTAAATTTTAAATCGAAATAAGAAGAGCACTTGGAATTGTTTGCTCATGCCATGGTCTTGTTTTTAAAAGTCACCACAAAGTCTTGGGAGACTAGTATAATCTATGATCTCTAATCCCTCACAGGTAAATAGCAATCCAAAGAAAAAATTAATTAAATGTTTTTAGATTATACCAAAAACAGTCAACAGGGTAGATATTCCAGTACTCATTTTCTGCATAAAGTTATGTATAAGGAATGTATAAAATATAAAATATTTCTGATCTTATCAAATGAAATGTTATTATTTAAAGTGTCTGTCTGATATAACAAAACCCAATCCTACTCTGCCTGGTAATTTTTTGCTGAGAGTATTTGATATCAAGCCAACTGTTAAAATGTCAGTAGATTTCTGAGAATTACTACCTAGACTCTTGATATGTCACTGCAGACAGGCATGTTCAAAAGTCTGTGTGGACATGCACATCTGCAAGCACAAAGAATTCTTGTGGAAGTGTAGTAGTTTGTTTAACATTATTCTCAAAACAAGGATTTCTGCCTCATTTCTACAAATCTGGTTATGTAGGCTTTCAGAAACAGCTCATTTTCTGTTTCAAGTAACATGTTGCTCCTTTCCTGCTGGAAATGAAGAGAGCTAGTTAGCTGCTTTGGAAAAGTGATTGCCTTCTTTTCTCATAAGCTGCATTTTCAACAGTGGCCATTACTCACACTGTCCAAACATGCTGAAAAAGTTCTCAGTGTGTAGGTCTGTTCTTTATACTCAGGTGTCACTGAATGATTTCCATGGTCTGTGGCATGGATTCACCCCAAAGCATTTCAGCTTGTACAGAACAGGATCAGGGTAACTATGATATTCCTATTCCTGCTTCCATCTGCACTTCTCCCACAGAATTTCTGAGAAATTCAGATTGCTATTCACTGATGTAATTCTCAAAGGACAGTGGATATGGAAATCGCCCTTTGCACTCTCAGAGCTACCAATAATCTACTGGAAATGGAAAAATTAGAATATAGTTTTGTGGTTTTAGTTTGTAGGCTTTAATCCATGCTTGCTTGTCTTTTCATTAACACAGAAATTTACTAGTAAATTTACTGTCTAAGGAGACATGCTAAGAATAAAAAGAATAATAGTAATAATAATAATTTTAAAAATTGCTAAATCTTAGGAGGGATAGAGGAACCATGACACATCTTGAGGGAAAAAAAAAAAAAGAGGAAAAATCTCTGGAAGGCAGAAGAAAATCTTTGGGGAGGGAAAAAAAAAGGAAAAGACATTGTCTAGTACAGAAAACTAAACAAAAACGAAGCTGCAAAGTTCAGGATGGATTAAAAGTAGGTGAAGACTCATTCAGCAAACAGAGTAGTTTGTGCAGACAGGAGAGTCATGGAGAAGATCTACTTTGGACAAAGATAAATGCATGAAAGAAGGAAAGAAAATGCCAAAATCTTTGCCAAAATGTTGCTCAAGTTCTTGTAATCTGGGGACTTGTCTTGCAAAACATCATGTCAATTGGATAACTCTTTTCTTTCCTCCAAGAACTGCATAAAGAAACCACAGCTAAAAGGAATGAGCAGAGCTTAACTCTAGAGTCTGGATGCAAATCAGGATGTGGTGAGGTCTGTTTATCAGAGTGTCGGGTGTCTGATGTTCTCCTGTTACATTAAGGATATATTTGAAGTAGCTACCATGTAAGGATTGTGCAATGGCTCAAACAAAGTAACCTTGGCCATCTCTGTTTCATTCCCCTAAGGCTTTGTCAGAAACTCCGTTTGTCCCATTTGGCACTTAGTGAAACCACCTTGGGGTTGCATTTCCCATGTCAATCAAGCCTCCTGTACTGTCAAATGTGGGCAAGTGGGTTTAGAGAATGGTATTACCTAGCGCATAGATTGATACCTGCTGATTTTTCATGGACATATTGAAGCAGGTGTAAAGGAAGTAACAAGAGAAACTCCTCTTGGATGAAGAGATCAGAGAAAGTACAGGTGATGTAAGAATGCTGAATCTCTGTTATTCTGAGCCTGCTTATAAAGCAGATAGATGATTTAAAAAGCTTTTCTGTGGTTTGCTGTGTCTGTCCTTTTTGATCAAGATAATATTAGAAGCAGGCGCACTAAGTAAATATAAATGCTGTTTTCAGAGACCTGTGGGCATTTTTTGAGAACACGTCCTCTGCATTTGAAGACCAAAACCTTTATTTTTAACCTAATGAGCAGCACTGTTAACAGAGAGATATGTCTGGTTTGTGCAAAATGCTACTTGCCTCTTTGGTTGGAAAATCTCTACAAAAAAAATCAGACTGAAAGTACAAAGAAGGGTGGAAAAACTTGTTGATGTTTTAAAAACTAGGGAGAATAAAGGAATAAACAAAATTTAGCCAAAACTTTCAACTTTGTTGATGGTTGGCTTAAAAGACCTTTTTTTTTTTGCAAAAAACAAAAAGATGGTTCTGCCCTTTACTTAAGAAAAAAGTCAGTTTAGCTGGGGAGTTGAGTGGTTTCTATTGCAAAATTTCTGTCTAGATATTCATACTGCTGTGAGTTCTGTAGTCTCACAACTTTATCATGCTAATAAAATTATCCCCAAAAATCCACTTTGGAAATAAATTATAGTATTGTTGTTGTTTTACACATATCACAGATTACATGATATAGCCCAATTTATGCATCATATCTGGAGATTATCAAGGAGCAGATTCTGAGAGCCTTGCTGTCACTCCTGAGCATTTTGACATAAATCAGTCATTCTACTCTCTCTCAGTGCAAAAGGTTTACTTGAAATAGGCTGTAATAGCACACAGCACTCTTGAAAAAAATCGAGTAATTTTTATGAAAGCCCTAAAGTGGGCACTGAAACCTGAGGAACTGCAAATTGAGTCGCTGTATCAAATATACAATGAGTTTCTTGCACTGGAGGCTGATCCATGTGACATTTACATCCACCAGCTAATCTAAGAGCAGACTGCAGTTTTATTAGTTTATAAACAGACAGTTTATTTTTTTTGGAAATTGACAGCAGTCAGTCAGAATAGTAAGAAATATAAGCAACTGCAATATGGTTAATCAAAGTTTTTATTTGGAGCTAATCTATTTCTGGGTAGTTTCCTTTGTATTATTGTCTCATAAGCAACAGAAAGACCCTAGGTAGGACTTGCAGAAAAAATCCTAGAGCAAGTGGGACACTGGTTTCTTCCTGGGGAATAGCCGAAATCTGTGCAGCTCATTCTATACATGGCTGTTCAAAACTCCCCATTTCTAACGGGGGGAGGGAGGTGTTGCATAGAGAGACAGAGAGAGAGAGAGAGGGGGAGAACATATCTCTCGCTGTCCCTCAGGAATTCTCATTTCTTCCTGCCTTCTTTATGAAACTCAAATTGAAACCTGATCTTCAAAGTGCCCAAGCAACACAGCATGTTTATCTCTTCTCTGGTGATTTTACAGAAAATGTCATAGAAGTCATGGGGTAAGAATTGTTCTCTACATTTGAATAAGAGACTGAGACACTATTGCTTTTCTCACATTTCAGTATTCAGGATGTTCCCATCATTTTTAAACCCTTCTCACCTGTAAAAAGGCAGGTAAAACATCCCTGGTGGATAAGGGCTACAATCTACACAGGCAACTTTCTAATCACTGTAGAGGGACAAAGTCTTACATTCCCATGAGAAAGAAAAAGTTCTGATTGCTGAAGGATCAAAGAAGAATCTAGTCTGTAGAACTGAGTGCAGTATCTTGGGAACCAAACAGCAACCTGATGCAACTGTATGGATGCTATATACCAGAGATTTTGTAATGTGTGTATTACTGAAAGTGCCACGTAATAAGGACTACTAGGAAATTTAACACTAAGTATTCAATAAATTAATTAACTGAGGGTCAAAAAAAGTGGTAAGAAACCACCACTCAGCAGAGAGATGCTCCAAGTGTGAATAGAGTCAGGTGTTAGTTCTAGCATGATTTCAGACATACACTAATAAGGTGGAAATACATATGGAAATCATAGAAAATAAACCATGATTTTTCAAGAGATCATCACCCATATCAGTGTGCTCGTGCTGCTCCTTACCACTACTGCCCAGACTGCTCTTAACATGGGTATCCTCCTCCTCTCAGCACATCTTCAGATTCAGATTCAGCAGAAAACACAGTCCGGTGTTGCAGGAAGCTTGTGATGCTTGATCATATCTAAAGCCAGTATGGAAAGCAGATTATTCCCCTCCTGCTTGCTGTTCCATATCTGAAGACTTAGTTCTCTGGTTTCTAGACTGAATACTGTTGGCACTTTCAATTTCTCTACAGAGGTAATATTTCTAGATATTTTTGTGTTCTAGTCTTTCAATTTTTAAAAAATTTTCTTCAGTTTCTTCACAGTGATTTGAAAAGAGGAAGAAAGAGAAGGAAGAAGGAAATTCCCTGGATTTCCCCAACACAGACAAAACATTTAACAATCTAATGTGGAGTTTTACTAAGGCCAAGTAAAATTGTTCCTGTTCATAGAGCCACCTTTTTCACAAGACCATGTCACCATTAATTCACATCTATTTCTGCACTTTTATTCCAGACCTCTTTTTTCTAGACTGTTCCCTAGACTGCTACACTCCACCTTGAACTGGTACAGTGGATTGTCCTTGACAATAAAGGAAGTCTTGTATTTGGGCTATGTTTACTGTATCCGGATTTTGGCTTTTGTTTGGCTGGTTTTTTGCTTTCTTCCTCCCCCCACTCCCTCCCAGAACATAGCGCTTTAATTTACTGGTAGTCACTCCTGGCGATATACATGGCCAGTGAGCTCTGGGCTTTATGAAATCTGGAAAAGAACAGAATAATTTATAAGCAGAATACAGTGTTAAATTCTTTGGGGTTGGCTTTTCTCAGCAGTAGGAATAAATAAAACACACTCAGGACTTTTGCCTAGCATCAGTGCCAACTGTACAGACTTCATGTTACTAAACTTCAGCACACAAGTACCTATATCCAAACTATGTGTATTGCACCTAACTCTCTATTAGCTATAGATCTGGGGATCACCTAAAATGGTAATCTTCATTCCAGCCAGATTTGTACCAGAATAATTCAATTGTCTGGGCAGCAAGTTCCACTGCCTGGGCACCTCTTCTGGTTCTCTGTTTAATTGACTAGAATTGTTTTTGCCACAGTATAAGCAGTTAGGCAAATGTTAAGGTATTACCCAGGCATCTGAAAGCTGATGGCAGGGTCCCTGCTGTGTGCAGGTGTACAAGCACTGACACTGTCTTTGAAGAGAGTCATCAAGACTCTCTTGGAGAGCTCCACTTTGACACTGTAGAGGGGAAGTCTACTTGCCTGTTGGTGTAAAGCAGCAAACTTCATTTCAGTTTTAATCTGAGCCAAAAGTGTTCCTGAGTGAGTGACTTTAAAATAGGCCAAAGTCCAACTGAAAGTTGCAAGGACAAAGACTACTCCAGCTGAGTGACTCACTGATCCCAATTACAGCACACATGCAGAGTATCATCATGCACATCTCTGCTGTTTGAGAGTCTGTACCAAGAAAAGGCTGAACTCCCAAGTCCAGCCAGAAAGAGTTGTTCCTGCTTTTTTGTATCTGGCTGGATGTGTTGTTACTACTAGATGTACAACTTATTTCTGAAATATTATGTTAGCATTTGTCAGTTGAAGGGCAGCATAATGTTCCTTCTTTCCCTTGTGACCAATCATTCATCAAAACATTAAATGCAGTACAAGATTGGGCATGAACCTTCTACACTGTTTGCCACCAACAGGGCAGTTCCGTAATCTCCAGTGTTGATGTTTGCTAGCTCATTAGAGACAGAGAACTGCTGTGTTTATCCAGGTTCTTGTCTGGAGCCTACCCTAGAAAATTTCAGTTTGTGCAAATACCTATAGGCTAAACAAGGCAGCATTTGATAAACATGTATTTGTAGGCTACACAAAAGGCTTTATCATCCACCTGCCACCATGGCCACCAGGGCCAAAGTAGATTTTGAAAATATCGCCCAGCAACCATGGTACTTTGAAAGTGCATTCAAGATTACAGCTTTTGAGAAGCACCATGAACCATGTGCAGACTCAGAAAACTCCAGACATTCCCCTCAGCCTTAGCTAGATCCTTTCATGAATGTGTTATACAATGAATATCACAGACAATTTGACTAGGCTGAACAAGGAGCACATCCACCAGTCAGCTCCATCACACACTCACACCCAGGAATCAGTATAGGGCTTCATGGCTGTTTTTGCCTGGCTAATGAGAATAGAATTCTGGAAAGCTCTACCTCTAAAAAAATGTAGAGGTGATGGTGGATAATATCCAATAGTCTCAGCCAAAATCACTTGCAAGCTCTCTGGGGCTGACAGGGGGTGCTGACAAATTCCACCTCTCCTACACATTTTGATTGGTGGGTATTTGTGGACTCCTCACCTAAAATCTTTACAGGAGGATTGTTCACTGTTTTCTGCATAAATGATATTTTATTCCTCTTCCAAACACTATTTCTTTCCAGAGAGCTAGGCACTGAGAAACTCTGATGATGAGGGACCATTTTTTGCAGGAGGGCGAGCCAGGCCTCCAGGCTATGGAATGCCTGACTGTAAGCCCCTATTAATATCTCCTCTTGCTATTAATTCAACTCCAACTGTTTTTCTCTTTAAATTAATGCCTTTACAATTGTGATATAATGATTCTTTTTGATTTTGGATCAATTCAAATCTCTTTTCTAGGCAGAACAGGTAGCAAGTTCAACAGGAAAAACTGAAAGAACCTAATTCTGAAGAACCCCTAAATCACAATAGTGGTGAAAATAAAGTTTTCATCAGGTTGCTACTTCACATCCACCAGGGCAGTGGGAGAATGTAGAGGTACCTCTCCATATCCCATCTAAGAAGCCTAAATTCAGCCCTTTGACCAGATTAGGACTATTACCTATATGCCTCCCCATTATGTGAGACAGAGTTTCTTCAGTTACCTGATTTTGGGATGTAGGTCAGGATATTGACGTTTACAGAGTGGGGAAAAAGAACAAAACAGTGCAGTACAGCAAAGGGGCACACACACAGCTGATGGGACGGGCAACAGGACAATCATGTCTTCAGAGTGTGTGCAAGCCTGCCAGGATATCTGTACTTTGCTCCACATGGGAAGTTTTTCAAGGGCCTGGTAGCTTGCTTGGAGCTTGTCTGCAGCCTGGCCAGCTCTGGGTGGTTGAATCATTCAATTCTCAGCGTTTTCTATTGGTTTTCTTGGGTAATGGATTCTTTCAGTTTCTGGATGTTACTGTGAAATAACTGGTTTTACCCACATGCCATACAGAGAGTTCTGCAATGATCACATGAAATGTAGCTCGTACTATCTACTCAAACACCTCATACATACACCTACAGAATCAGAACATAGTCTGGAGTGGAAGAAACACTGACTAGGGTCAAGAGTTGAACATTTGGAATCTGGCTTATTAGTTCTTTAGGAAGTCAAAAAGTGTGGGACCATATCAATAAATTCCTTTTTCACTCTCTCAGAATCCTGCTGCTACCATTCTTGATTGTAGTTTCTATTTTTTTGTTTCTGTCTGGAGACCCATGTTTTGGTTTCTTCCCCAAATAAAACTATGTGCTCTGTCCACCTCTGCTACTTACATGTAAAGTAGTCAAGAGACAGTGACATGCTAGACCAGACTCATGTTATAAAAAATATGAGTCCAGCTATAAAGGAAAAAAAACAAATATTACAATAAAATTCATATCTGACTCTTTTTTTCTTCCATGCTGTTCATAACACATTATGATTTTGCAGGATCTGCTCTGGAGCCTATTTTAAAATTAAATATTTTGATTCTCTCAAAAGAGGATTACTCCAGGAGGCTGCATATATAAAGCATTAAAAATGCCATTAACACAATATAAGACAGGTTTTCCACATTTTTTGGTCATTCCGGTAAACAACTGGACTTTTTCTTCACTGAAACTAAAGCAGACAGTGACAAACACTGACCTGACTGCATAGTGCTTCTCATGTTCTGCTACTCTTCAGGGCCCTGCTTGTGTCAAGGGGGTTTTTGTGCCCTCACAAAAAAGAAATGTGCAGAACGTTTTACATGTTAGATGCAAGCATTTTCTCTCACTGTCTCATCTGAAAGGTGAGAAACCTGTATGAATTCTTTTTGTTAGTTCCTTTTTTTTTACCTTGCTTCTTCCACTGCTCACAGCTGTCTGCTCATTATCCCACCTTAATTTGAGAGAGAGAATTCTTCACTATGTAAAAAAGAAGGAAATGCTCACAGTAAGAAAGCTCTCTTCGACTCTAGGCCAGACTAAGCATCAGGCAAGATTCCTAAACTGTGCATTAAACTCATTGTGTTTCTAAATCTGTGTGAGCAGCTACTTCGATGTGAAATCAACCATGTGCACATTTGAGCTCATTAGCAGTTTCATTTGTTTCCCAGGTGAAGTTTCATTTGTTCACTGTTATTTTCAGAGTGAACTGAAAAGGCTTCCAAACAGACAGAGGTTTCCATATGTCTCTCTTAGAGAGAATTGTAAATTATATCTAAGGCATGAAAAGTTTACTTTAGTCTGGAATGTTAATTCTGATGCACTAATAATTGGATGCAATTTGGTTTTTTGTTATAACATCTAGAGCTACTTCAGTGCACAATTAGGAGGAAAGGAACCTCAACACAATAGCTGTACCATAGACAGCATTGCAAGCAAAATGCAAATGTGTAGACACTACTTATGTTGTCCTTTGTAATCAATAAATGGGTATAATAATATGTAGAACAGGAACAAGGAACTAATGAATTTTAAATGAATGTATAGTGAGTTTTTGCATCCGTATCTTTGTTAGATATTAATTGAATGAAAGAAAACAAAGAAAACTATATAAATTACTCTCTTAACTTTGATTTTCATCATGTATACACAGGTAGGGTGACTAGCTTATTTGCACACCTGTGTTGACACTTGTAATTTACCTCAAAATACAGAAGTACTTGCAAATGAAATCTGTTAAATCAATGACTCAACACAAAGAGATTTGCCATTTGTTTGTTTATTTATTTTCCATCAAGTAGTGCCTAAAACTCCCTGGTACATTTGGTAGGGGGGTAAATTTTCGTCTCTCGTTTCAAGGTAAGTTTGTGTGAGAGCACTGCAGGCAAGAAGATAGGCAGAGATTATCCCTTTTGGTTTTGTAAAAACTCCTCTCACACATTTCTCCAGAGAGGTGGAGGAAGAGGGATTTCACCATTCAGAGATGTAAAATTAGCGGGGCTGCTTCTGTAGGCAGTGGAAGGGATATGTTCCTGTTTGTAATGATGCTGCTGAGATACCTTACCATCTCTGCTGCTTTTATTTATTTAGCATGCTTAAAGCAGTTGTCAGATTTGTTCTGAATTCCTAAAAATTTGCCAGGTACAAAAGAGTAGGCTTATTGAATTTGGGGTTTGTTTCTAGTTCTTTCCCCTTTGCCCATCATATGCAGTATGGCCAGTAGGACAGCTCTAATAGGGCACATTCCATCTGGCCATTTGTCTCTACTCTTGCAGAAGTCCAAGAGTTTGTGGGCTTCTTTGTGAACTGATACAAATTTTGAGGTCTGGTGGCAGGGTTGAAATATTCCACATACTCTCTACAAGCATATTGGGTATATTTTGCTGGCTGCCAGAGCTGGGTGTCTGGTCGGTGACCTTTAGCGTAGCACAGTTATCTGCAATTTTGGGGTCTAAATTTGGTGACTCTGGTGGCACCTTCAGTTGTAAGTGCTAGAGCACAGATGTAAGCATGAGGACTATAAGCTTGGGAATTGTAAGCATGGTCTCCACCCTATGCAAAGGCATAGGCTAAAGTGGAGAAGTGCTTTAAGTGCTCAGGCCTTCAGTCTCTCACCACTGCAATAAAGCATTTTGCATCTAATTCTCTGGACAAGGATGCTCTGTTGGCTGCGCTGGGGCCAGGATGTCTGGGATGTATCCTGCCAGGCCTCATTGCCAATGACAATGTCTGGAGCATCCTCTAACCTCCATTTCCCTCTCTCCTTCCATGTGGAAAAAAAAAAGGATCAAATTTAGCCCCTGAAAGAGTCAGTTAAAGAGAAATTATTTGACATTTTAATACCTTTTGTTTCATGGTGGGCAATTTGTAGTGGAAAACTTTTTTTCAACCCTGTGCTAATAAACTCAGAAAAATTTGGAGCCAGACTAACACGTATGTGTCTAGACTTCCAGTGTCTTTTCCCCTTTACGCTCCATTTCTAGGCAGATGCTGCTCAAGCAGGGTATACATGTGCATGCACATATAATGTTGTGTCACCATGCTGTTTCCAGTGTGGTCAGCTGCCAGTGTCTGTTTTTACTTTAAGTCCCTCCATCTGTGCTCAGAGCAGCAGCATGCAGTCCTGCAGCCTCAGAGGGTTTTGTCTGGACTGGGGAGGAAAAAGCAAAAGTATTCTCTCTGTTAGGAGTGGCAGGCAGAGAGAAGGGCAATGGATGGGCCAGCTGGCCAATAGGTTTTTAGATAAATCAAATTTCTGCTCTTTGCTTAGAAACAGTTATTATCCTGTCTCTGGGACTTGAATTTGTTGTCTCTCGACAGAACTGGGAAAAGCATTACCCTTGTCATCAGACCAGAGTACGTTACAGATTTGTCAGAATATGTTATTTAATTGTTCTCCAAAACAGATTGAAGGCCCTAAAGAAAGCAGATATGTAGGCTAGAAGAATTATAGAACTCTATTCAAGCAGCCATAAGTTACCTCATGCCGGGTATCTGGTTCCAGGCTCTCTCTGTGGTGAACAGGAGATGGTGAAGGCATTCCTTTGAAAGGGTGGGCAATGGGAGTGGACAACCTTATCTTCCTCTTTACCAGAGAAAATGGTGGGTCTGTCAGCATATTTAACATGAATAGCCTCTGAAAACTGCTGCAGAAAAGTCCGTAGAGACAAAAAAAATCAGTAATATGTTTCATACAGATTTGTACTTGTTTCTACATCAAACCAGACAGAGAAAATGAAAATTGTCTTGTTAGCCTTTTAATGCTCTGATAATTCTAAGCTTTTGATCACTGGAAAATTTAAAATACTTTGGCTGCTTTCTCTTATTCTGTAGAGTCCCTTTCATTTACATTAATAATTTCCTGCACTGACGTTTGGCTTGGCCAACCTCAAGGGCTGGTGGCTCAGAGCAATATCTGCAGGTGTGACCCTAAGCCACCAGTCTAAAGCAGTGATGTGAATGCTCAGAGTGTGGTTCAGCTCCACACTGAGTTTTTAGACTATGGTGCCTCTGGTTTTGCTACATTATCTATTTTCTTTTTATTGTTATTTCTACAATAAGAGGTAGAGTTGAGCGAATATGCTAACTTGGTGTTCCACCTTTCTGCAGGGGTTTGATCAGGGAACACTACAAACCTTGTATTAACCTGTTAATACCTGGCTAGGTTTGTTAACCTTTTGTAACACTACTTCATGACTAATTTTTTATGTCCTTGTTGATAATTTTGAATAAACTAGTGAGTGAAAATCTGTCCTGTGCCTCTTACCGTAATGATCTTTCCTCACCACCCTCCTTATCTGCAGTTCTGGTGAATTAATTTAGTTTTGCCAGACAAATCATCCCATTTATTTAAACTGGTCTGTTAAAACACATGAAATTTCTTGCAAATATGTTTTGTAAGATAATTTGACTTTTATGAGTTTGCCTAGATACTAAATGCATCAAACCAAGAACAGCTACAGGGATGTCCCCCAGACAGTGCAGTTGTGCAGATGACACATTGCCTTGTTTGTTCCATCCAGCACACCACTCCCCTCAAACTGGCTGTCCAGCTGCAGGTGTCCAGCTGTGCCTGACTGAAAGGAGAGACATACCATGTAAGAACGGGCTGAATAATACAAACCTCCTCAAGTAAGATAATTTAAGAACATGATTTATGTTACCAATGTACCTGAAATAAGTGCTCTACTTTGAACATCTGAAACTGAGAATTAAAATCTATTTTTGGGTTCAGATTTGAGTGTTTCATTGCTACCGGCAAGGTAGGACGTTAGCTCCTTCCTTTTGCCTGTGGTTTGTGTCCGTGTCTGCTCCTGCAGGTTAGACCCATTGGAATAGAATCGTTTCTGAAGAGATTGCTAATCTATGTGCTGTTATTCATCAGCTGAAAATGGCTCCAGGATGTTTCCTCTGAAAAATTTAAGTACTGGTTTCCACCCCTTTATGGATCATTCTTAGGATGAGAGCAAACCTGTTGTATTCAGAAATTCCTGGTATCTATGCATCTGGTATTTTAATACTTGAAAGAAATGCTTTTCCATGGAAGAAGGAATGTGAAGCTTGTCCCCTGGAATATCCTCAGAAAAGGATATGCAAAATAATGCGTTCATTTCCTCCCAGCATTGAATCAAAGGGCCTTTATAATCATCATTTTTAGTCAAAGGCAAAGGCAAAGATATGATTCATCATTCTCAGCTTCAAAAATGTTTAAAATCCAAATATATTGAATAACTACTGTCAGGTTCATGTTTCACTATGTCTTTTGCTGTATCAACCTGCATCTCAGTCTCAGCAACATAAAGTTAGAACTAAATATTAAGAGAAGTTTATATTTGAGTATTCCCAATTAAAAAAAAAGCCACGCAACAAAAAATGTGGAACGGTTTTATTATGCATTACTCCTTAAAGATAAATATTACTTAAATTCTTTGCCAACTCTTTTGACAAGTTAAGTTATTCCAAACAATAATAAATGCATGCCAGTAGCTTTCTGCTTTATTTGTGTTGAATGATGACTAATTAAATATTTTTCCCAACAGTTTCTTTCAAAGAATATTTAAAATATCTTTAACTATATGGGACATAGTTAATTGACAATAGGTTGACAGAATCTATTTCTCTGAGAGAAGTATGACCATACTATTTCCAAGAAATTTGACACTTCAGTTAATGAGGTGACTTGCTGTGCTTTTGAAAGGGTTAGTTAATTGAGAAAAGAGGGATCTGAGTGTTTGCAAGTGCCACATAACAACACTCTGGCATACCTGTAACTTGTTACAGGAGCAAAACAGAACAGATTTAAAAGGAGTTAATTTCTATATTCATTAGAAAAAAATAGTTTACTAAGAAATACTTTCTTAATAACAAAGATGCAGCAAATTTCAGTAGTGTAACACTAATCCTGATAGCAAATACAAGATTATATCAAGACAAGTCAGTAAGGTAAAGGTACAGATGAAAAATGTAGTGAAGCATATGCAGTGTCTGAATGAAAAATGCAGAATGTTAAGGAGGAGCAAATATTTTTAAACTATAAAATTATCTGGATGAAATATGCACATGTTTATGGTCTGGCATCTGGCATGTGTTACATGGCTACCTTTGTTTAAAGAAACTCTACGAGACCTGTGTCAAGACAAGTCCCTCCCCATTAATAAGATCTGTAGTTCGCAAAAAGACAGCTTACATGCTGCCTGTTCAAGTGTTCTGAGAAATGTCCTCCAAAATGTCAACAGTTCAGACTGCTGCCCGTATGCCAGTGCCACCCGTGCAGGGGAAATCTTTTCCCATTTGTCTGGGCATGCTTGTGGCATGTTTTCAGCTGCCAGCACCACAATCAAGTCATCAGGGACCTCATCCCAGATCTGGGACCCTCATCTGCCTGGTGGGAATTTTCTCCTTGATTTTTACCTAAATGTGAGAACAGTCACTAAGAGCAACATTAATTCTAACTTGAGGCTTTGACTCAGCTGTAAATGTAAAGTGTGCTGCACGGTTCAGTCTGATTTAATATACTCCTACATCACAACTGATATTCTCCTCCGCTCCTTTCCCACCAAGCTCCTTTTATGAACTCAGAACAAAACCATGAGTTTGTAAGAGGATTTATTCTTTCTTTGCAGTTCATTACCAGTACTAACTTGCCACTCCTTCTCTTGGATCAACATCCAAATTAAAAACTAAGCCATCTCTGCTACCTCTGAGTGTGATCATGTATAGCAAGGATTGCCTTCCATACTACGAATATGTTTCCTAAGTCCTGATCTCAAAGTGACATGTACTCTCCTGCACAAAGAGCAAGTTCTGTAACAGGATTTCAAGCAGCAAATGAAGCTCTAAGGGGAGTGACTAATATTTATAATAGTTCATGTTTTCTTGAGAACTTTAGCTGTTTGGGGAAGGAAGGGTCAAAAGGTTACATTTTTCTGCATTTCTCCCTCTTTAACTACTAGATAGAGTGTATAATTTATGATTCATCTAAAAATAGTCCTAGGCCTTTCCTACAATCCTTCCTTCTTGGGGGAGGTTTCGGACAGCCCAAAAAGTTATTTTTATCAACTCCTCCACTCTTTAAGATTCTGTTTTTAAAAGTGCTGGAGCTAAAATCTTTCAGCAGCCTAATTCCAAAACTGAAATTGTGAGCAGTGCACCTTCCAAGCTTGGTATGAACATGACATACCACGACTGAAGAGGAGCACCCAGGGAAATGAAATCTTGACATTTCTGGTCTCCCATTAAATAAAAATAAAGCATCTGTAAGAAGGTTCAGTATTCTGCAATTGACTTTTAGCAACTCATATGAGTATTTCTCCTGAGTTCAGGATAATTCACAAGGCAAAATTACTATCTGCCATCTGAAAACAATCTGTCGCACAATAATGTGTGTTCCTCCACCACGCTCCATAGTGCTGACCTGAGAACTTCTCCTAAGCATTTGGATAAGGATGGAAATCATAGAGATAATTTTCTTGGGATCTGGATTAAGTCTGTAATCTTTTGACTGGTTTATAAAAGAGTACTGAAATAAGATGCAGAAACATCTTTCCTTATTTGCCTGAAATTGAGTGATAGGTCTTCTCAAAGTATTATCCAAAAAAAACCTTTCCTTTTCCTTTAATCCGTCAAAACAACATGGTCATTCATACTCTGTTCTGTCAGTCATTTGTATACCACTTCTCATGTTCTATTTTACAAAACAATTTATGTAATTAAACTAAAGAATACCTTCAGGCTTGAGTACACAGCATAGGAACAGGTCTGAACTAGAAATTTTGTTCCAGTGTCTCTTCAAAAAGCAGTAATTGTCGTGTCCTCATATGCCACTGAAGAAGCTACTTGCTCTGCTGGCATGCCTGTCACAGAGTAGAGGCACTGAAGGTTTTGCCTCTCTTTCCCTTGTCTAGAGGGGGTCTGCAAATCCTCTCATTTTCACTCATTCCTAGTTACTAACCAGGACAGTGTTTACAGTCTCCTGTAAGTCCTTCTTCTCTGTTTTCCCACGACCAGTAACTCCTTGAAATAACTGCACAACTTCATTAAACAAAATTTCCTTTTTCCTCCTGATGATTCCCATCCAGCCACAGAAGGGCACAAAACCATAAACAGTGAATATCTCTCTCTTAGCTAAACATTATGATTTACTTGCAAGCTTGGGATAAATCCCCCTTCTTTTGACCTGCTACCTCTGATACAAACAACTCATACACGGCTCTTTACAGTGCCTCTGTCAGACATGCATTAGCTTCAGCTTGTCTGTTCTTCCATTCTCTTCATATAATTCCTTTTAATAGCACAGCACACCCTTAAACCATGGCTTTGGCCTTAAAAGAAATAAAAATCTTACATGCTCTGACACCCAAGTGAGAGGGTGATCCTGATAACAGGACTGCGTTGCACGTATGACTCCAATAAAGCCAATGCATGAAATATGCTGGAGACATGAATGCACAGCATAATTTCTATTTCATAGCTACCCCTTACACCACTACCCCTTCTCAGATACAGGGTAATGCACGCATCTTTCATGGACATACTTAAGGTGCTTTTATAATCTACATGTGATATCAACCTCTCTGCTGGTGTTAGCTCATATTATGCCACCGACTTCTGTGATCCCTTCCAAGTAACATGTTTGATGATCTGATCGAAACCTTTCTTAGATCAGAGGTTATCATCAGTCATTTTGGTCTTGTGCAGGTATCCTTTGGAGAAGTTTTGTGTGCATTCTGCATACCCATCAAGTCTCTCTCCTCACTGGGGCTGTCTTGTCTCCTTGCCTTGCCTTATAGGATTCAGGGCAGTCCGGGGTTTCTGTGGCATTGTGTGAATTCATCCTGCCTCTGTCACACCTTGCCGCAGGATTCACTGTACACACCCTGTGCCTGCGTTGAGAGGTCTTCCCTGGCAGGGTGGATCATGGCAGCCTTCCATATAACTTGCACTAACATATCCTTCTCGTAAGAGATGGGATTTTAGGGCTCCTTCTATTGTTTTCACTCTTCTACCTTGTGTAAGGAGGCCAAGGTGGTGAAAAGACTCATTCTTTGTGCTGCATTACTGGTGCTGCAGTACTGATCCTGGCAGCAAAGGCGAAGCTTAGTTGGTGTCAGCAGAGTTGTGCAAGGGGGCTGCAACTGCTCTGCATCACCTGCTAATGCCACCCAAAACTCAGGGTTCAGCTTGCCAAAAGGAACAAAACCAGCCACAGGGGACTTCCAGGTGATGTAAGTATACAGGATTGTTTAGTGTCTTTAGGACAGCAGTGGATAAGGAAGCATGGAATAGCTGCCAAAGGTTCACTTTACCAGTTGTCCAGTATCACGAAGTGCACTCTTACAGATGGTCCCACTGTACAAAAGCTAAACAGACAATCCAAAAATATTGTGCACTTAATCAATACTAATGACATTCTTCTTAATCTAGTTACAGCTGTTTGTCTCTGTGCTTCCAGGGATAAAAATTTTCTCCTGGAGTTTAACGACTGAACAAAACAGCTACTGGAGCTTGCTAAACTTTTTTGAAATAATGATCTCTTTGCCTGCTGCCAAAGGCATGAGAGTGGATGGAAATGGCCTTTGTCTGGTCCCAACAGCTGGGACAAGATCACAAGGAAATTAGTTTTGAAAAATCACCTTCCCTTAATACAAAACTTTCCAAATCAACTCATGTTGTCACCTATTCATGAAGAATTTGGCAGGAGTGTACCAATCCAACTGGTATTGTATCATAAATCCAAGCAAAACAACCACTAAATTTGATAGTAGAGTCTTTGGCTAACCAAAAATTATGGAAAATGAGTGTTAAAGCTTCCTTTTCTTCTCATTCCCTGCCACTCCCAGAACGCTTTATGGCTGTAAAATGGATTTTCAGCAAAATTTAAGTGCCATAGCTCTAACCTGTGATTTTAATAGCCAACCCACTCAGCGTTTGTAGTGCCTCTGAGCGTGTCCAGAACTGCCTTGCATCTTGACAGGGCTGAGGTGGCTGGCACAACCATCAGACCTCATCCCAGGCACATCCCACACTTGGCCTCTTTCCTGCTGAGCTCCCCACAGGCCCAAACTCAGGCAGCTATGCAAGGTGGCACCTAAGAAGCACTGAGGTGATCAGGCTCTGCTACAAAATATGCTGAAGGAAGTAATTTTCTTTCTTACTCTTTTTTTTTTTTTTCTCTCCTGTGTGTGGTGCTTGCGAAGGAGCAGTACTCTTGGATCTCCTCCTCTTTTTTTTTGTTTTTGTCCCTTTTTTTCATTCCTCCATAAGATAATACTATAGCTATTAAAGAATTCATGTAAGGAGTGGAAGGACATAGATTCAACTACTCAGGTTGAAAGTATTAAATTCATATCTCCAAGTATGTCAAGATAAATGGTGTGAGAACCTGTTTGCAGAAAGGAAATGGAAGAACCAGCATTTCCAATTGTATCAGAGTATCAGCCACAGTTTCCAGGAAACATAAACCAAAAAATCATCCATTTTTAGGGATAACTTCATGTCTTAAGAAGTCAGATAAAGTGCTTGAAAATAAATCTTTTGCTTTGCTAATTACTGTCATTTCTCATAGAATGAAACCAAAACAAAGTCATCAAATAAAAATTATATTTAAGTGTGTAGGAGCTGATATCTCTGACATTATTATTCTTCCTCTGCTTTTACTGAATTCTCATATTGTTTTTCTAAGTGAGGGAGTTGTAGTTGTATGGGAAAAGGCTTCATCAGTGCTTTGTTATTTTGGAAACTGAAAACTTTGAGGCAAAAACATTTCCACTAAAAACCAAGAATTTCTGTTTGGGAAGGCTGCCCAGTTGCCTGTTGCTCAAGTAATCTCCTTGTCACATGTTCAGGACTTATGCATCTCTTGGGAGGGGAGGGCATAAAGCTCACAAGTAAACACAAGAAAGCAACAAAATAGGTAAAAAATGCATCTTCTTGCATACTCCTCTATTGTCTTCCCAAACTCTATAGAGAGGTGGAGTGTTTCACCACAAAACTCTGGAAACAGGCTGCACCAGCCTCTCAATTCCACATGTTGCTATTCAATGCTTGCTGCACAGCCCACCAAAAATCACAGATGGCTTGATAAAATATATGCAGTTTGTATCTATATCCCATTTCAGGTCAGAGCTGGTTCTCCCCTTTTGAGTATGGTCCAGGGAAGGCAATGGAGACATGGAAGAAGACTCGTCCTGGTTTACAGTCAGCACATCAATGAGGTCAGAGAAAACAAAACAAATTTTTTTCTTAGGCAGGAGGAAGTTTGAAAATAACCATAAAAAATGCCATAGTCACTTTAATTAATTTTCATAATGTTGGGAACACCTCTATAGTTTACGGAAGTTATTTCTTCTGCAATATCACCAAGTGAAGAGCAAAAGAAAAGTCAGAGAAGATTTTTAGTATAACAGCATTGTTAAAATTTTAACCTAGATTTTCCCAACAACTTGCCCCTTTTAATCCTGGAATACAATTGAGGCTTTGTGATTTATTTTCACAGACCTAGAATCTGGCCTTCAGATATAGAGTACTTGTCTTACTTGTTCCAAAGAGACTGTATATCATTTTGATCAACTTTCAAAATTCCCTTCAGAGCCAAGAAAATGACATTTACTGAGTCATAGCCCATCAAATATTTATGAATAATATCACATTAAATAAAAATAGAAAAAAAAAAGAAACTGTGAGAGAAAATTATGTTTAGATTTATTTCCCTCTGTTTAATTCCCATCTGAAACTAGTTCTGAATATCCATTTAAATACAATCCATAATTTTTCTTTCACATAAAACAAGCCCATTTCAAAATGCTTGTAAGACTTTGCAATGTGCAGCATATGCGATGTTGAGATGTGCAAGGCAAAACTGATGACTAACACTGTAGGCATTATTTATTAACTTCAATTCCTACTATCTCATATCCTCCTGTCAGCTCACTCCTCCTCCTCCTCCTTTATTATTACAGATGAATGAAAACTGATGCTTCTGCATTCTTTTTAAACCATTAAAATATTTTAATTATTTACCGTAAGGTATCAGAATGAATAACGAGACTCTCTCCCTGAAGGTTTCAGCTTCCTGTTGAAGCAGTTTCTTTGCTTGGGCATAGTTTAAAGCAAAATACAAGAAATTATTACAAAGAAGAAAAGCCTACACTTTTCTTCAGAATTTTCCAAAGCAAATCATAGGCCAGTCTTCTGAAACAATGTTACGCTTGTATATTCTAGGGTTAGGTGTCCAAATGTGTTTTCAAAAGCTGTTTTATCATAAGAAAAAAAAATATAGGAAATGGGAAAAGATGAGCTTATGCTGCCCAGAGGCTACTGAGGGCACTGCATGCCCTAGGCCAAGTCACAGGCTCTCATTACCTGGGATCTCATTACATGGTCCCAAGGCAATACCTTTGCTCTAAAACTGAAAAGGGTTAATTAAAAAAAGAAAAAAAACAGTTGTCACAGTGCTTTAATGTTTTACTGCCTTCATTTTGCGGTCAGGAAGATCCAGCTTCAGCTTTGGTCATAGTCTATGGGTGTTTAAATCCATTGCCTGCATCTGCCCTGGGAGAGATGTTGGACAGGGGTCAGAAGTATTTGTTACCTCTCACTCCCCTTGGGAAGGTGTCATAGTGAGCTAAGGACTGGTGGTTCGAAGTGCCAGAGAAGGACAAGAGCGCGAGGCTGGCAGTGGCCCCGTAGCTCCCTTGGGTGGTAGGGATGAGCAGGTATGGGGTTGCAGACTGTCCTAGAAGGGCTGTCAGCAGTGCTTTAGCACTCCCACGTGTGGTGTCTGTCCTTTCAGTAACGGGACAGCACAGTGAAGTCGCCATTGGCTTCTTCAACAAAGAGCACCAGTACCTCCTGCTGTGACGGCAGCTGAAATTTATATGTAATCTGAATTAAGTGAAGCTTTTCAAGCCTCCAGGATCCCCCAGGCCAGATTCAGCTATTGCTGTGTAGATACAACCTGTGCACTCATTCCCGATAACACACGTTACCTGTGTAAGAACCTCAAGACAATTCTTTAAGGCTTAGATTTTTTGTAGATCACAGCTACTGATTATTTAATTTCAATGGATCAATATATATCCTTTTATGGACAAAGCAGGGAAAACCGGTTCTTCTGTTTTTTCTGATACTTATAGTCATTCTAAAAGGCTGCTTTCTTCTCTTTAGAGTGAACAAACTACAGCAAAAGGAATGCAATTTTTTTGAATTGAAACTGATGAATCAAGTCTTTGATGCAGAATGACTGGTTCTTGTCAGCGTTGGCTGCTGACATGATTTTCTTTGCATGTGCATAGTACAAGTTATGTAAGCATCATGCAACAAAGATGCATGAGGATGTACTATATCCCTTTACAATTATATGGCAAGTGTTGAGGGATATGATTCATGTCTGTAAGGCAGTAGATGCAGCAAAGAAATTAAAACCAGACCATCTGTATCTCTAACAGAGGAATCAAGGATTGAATCCTGCAGCTTTAAAAACAAAATTATGTGCAGATGTAACAAAATCAGCTTAATAACAATTTTTTAAAAAATGTTATGGAAATTTCTGATTTGAAGGGATAGAAATTAAAGCTAGGAGAGGTTACCTCGGGGTAAAGCAATTTTGTGTTGTCTGTTATAATCCTGGGAAGGAACTCCTACCTCAACCACTTACTCTGTGAGTATCTTCAAGTACATCTCCGGCTGCAAAGCCAAGGACACAGCCATGTATCTTGGTGTCCTGGGTTGCAGTGT